>OU015502.1:38328536-38511036 GCA_907164885.2 Dolomedes plantarius
GTATTGGATCTAACAGGAATACATGACTTCTTAAAATTCTCAATATAAACGAAGATTTTGATAACTTGTGTGTTCCTTATTGCGTTTTCCTCTAGTTTCTTCTGAGGTATTGAATCTAGTTCTCTGTTTCGGGTGACATGTATGTGTTTTTCGTTCACATGTGAAATTATAAATTCATTAAAATCAAACATGTTTTACATTGTCTAACCAATCATGTATATCAATATTACTTTCTACAAGCAGGAAATTGGAAATTCTTTAACGTCAAAGATATTTTACATTGTCACAGTAACCATATAAATGAACTTTCGTCACCAACTCTATACATGAACACTACTTTCGTATACATATGAAGAAATCCATTCAATTAAAAGATATTTCTCATAGTCTCACCAACCAATCCTCACGTTCTTGCATCCCTAAAGTATATTTTTAATGAAATCCCGTGTCTCAAATGACTGCTTTATGTTTGCGAGTAATTAGGTACTTAAATATATAATGCTTTCGATAAGCCGCTCCTCTTAACCGATGTTCAATTTCTCAAAACACCAAAACCATCATGCCGATAAGGAATTCCTAACCATATATTGAAATCCTTATTACTTCTTCTCCATATCATTTTCGGCTCCCGTAAACAGAGGTCTAGTACTTTCGGCATCTTGTTGCTTTCTCAGGGTGATTGATTATTGAGTAAAATTCTGATCGTAGAGTATTATTTCCTCTATTCAAACCAAGCACTCTGAAGTTTTTGAATTGTTTAGTATATTCCATTAATTATATTACAACCATTAATTTGCTTAGTTCCCTGAAGTGTATACATGAAAACTTTAAGCTTTATCTGTAAACTTTTCTTTAATTTAGTACTCAAGATGTAAGACCGATGAGAAACGGTAGTTTCTTATCTAGTTCTTTTTGAGAATGTTTTGACCATTTTGAGATGTTTATTAAGTGCCCTTGAAATGTGTTGAGGCATATAATTTGCCGTCCATTTGAAATAGATTTCTTATATGACCTAGGAAACTATTATCTAAAAATGTTTGCTATATTTTAGTCACATTCAATTTTAATTTATCATCAATTTATCATTCAAGGTACAATGTTTAAATGGTTGCTTAATGCAATGTTTAATGGTTGCTTAATAATACATATAAAAGATGTTAGAAAATTTTCGATTGTTTATTCAGCATTTCTTCTAGTGGGTGAATAATGTTCATTTAACTTTCTATATATATAAAATAATTCACTCGGGAGAGGTCCCGAATATTCTGTAATAACTCTAAGGTGAAGCAGTCTGAACACCTCAAATACGCTGGACATATGTTTAATACATAGACGTATGTATAACACATAGATTGCATTCCATGCGATGCAGGAAGAGATTTTCGTTTTCTGACAAAACACGCTTCGACGCCGCGCACTCTGTTTGCAAAACAACCGTATATGGGCCGCACACCAAACACCGCTCCATGATCAAAAAATGGCTGTGTGGTGCGCGATGTCTCGATTGCGCATTATAGGTCCGATTTTATTTGACACGACCGTGAGCATCGATGTGCACATGAACATTTTTGAACAGTTCGTGAATCCAGTGGATGATCGTGAGTTAACGGAAGGTTACCTCCAGCAAGATGGAGCAACGTGTCCCACACCGGCAAAGGTCATGGCGGAAATTGAGTCCTTCTTTGGCAACGGAGTAATTTAAAAGGGCTTTGGCCTCCATGGTTGGTGGGTCTGAAGCCACCAGACTTCATCCTTTTGGAAAAGCCTCGCACTGTAGAGGTTGTGAATGAAAAAATCCACTGTGAAATTGCTGATATTTCCCCCGATATTCTTGCCGACACGTGCAGGAAAATGGAACGCGGTGTAAAAACGTGTCCGGTAGAAAACGGAGATCCCTTCCAGTATCGCAAGTAATACAGTCGATTACGCATACGTCAAGCTATGTCGCGTATATTTTGATTCAGATTGCTTCAACAGAATATTCGGAGCCTCTCTCGAGTGAATCCCCCTACAGCAGAAGCTCTATTTATGATGTTTGTTGTTTGCCAATGCAGGGAACATCTCAATGAAGACATTCGTAAATCCACGAGAATCGTTAGTTTCTCTCAACGGGGTACGGTATAGGTAAACCAACAACACACTCTGGTACCACCTCCTTTTTGTTTGAGAAAATCCCAGAAACGACATCTGGGGGAGCTTGTACCTTCTCTCACCCTATGTGACATCATAGAAGAATCTTCCGGTCTACGGATTTAGCATGCCCCTACCCGGCCAAGATACGAAGATACTGGAGGCCGAGTTGTGACCCCCTTCAATGGTTTTCAGGCATGTCGCGACAACCCCCCCCCCCCCTTTACACTCTGTATATTTTTATAAACAAGGTATTTTAAGATATTATGGAAAACACTTAACTGAATTTTCAATAATTTAATTGGAATCGAATTTTTAATTTAACAAAAATTAAGTAAATTCAATTCTTTTAATGTGATGGCTGTTTTTACAACTGCATACTCAGATTTGAAATTCGCGTGTGTTTTACAGCTAGCCCTATCTCGTCTTCGACACTCAGTAGATTTCGAAACTTCGTTTTGATGTGAACAAGGGATGGAAAGCCACTATTACATATACGTTGTGGTAAATGGCACCAAAATATGATAGGCAAGTCGGGATCATTGTGGGTAGGTTTAGCACACCAGAACTGAATGAGTGATTTTCCTCTAAACAAATCACATGCCGATGAATCATTCTGAAGATCCAAAAACTCATCCTGTATTTCATCGGGAATACTAATAACGTCTAGAGAAGTAGAGAATGGGTTTCGGGCAAGTGCAGCTTCTTCTTCTTTGAGCTCAGAGAAATACCGTTGAAACTCTTTTTCCAGAGATTGAAGATGTCCTGTAATATCCGACTTTAGATGTCCATCGAGTTCTTCAAATTCCTCAACATCACTGGACGAATTTTCAAACATGACAATATTTCGTTGGTTTACTTTTCGACGCTAGTTCTGCAGTTTCGATACAAAAGCCCTCAAACTGCTGTGGAGATGGATAATGTGCGTGTCCTTTCCTTGAAGATTTAGGTTAAAATTATTTAACTGTTCAAAAATATCTGATAAATAAGTAAATAAGTAAGTCTTTTCTTCCACAGTTTATCACTGAATTGCTCGTGACAAAAGCTCGTATTTTTCTCGAGCTTCTAAGAACAACTTTATATCGTCTTTCATCTCATAAACATGGTTCAGAACGTTTCCCTTTGATAGCCAGCGTATAGATATGGAAAACAGCAGAATTTCATGATCTGCATTCATGTATTTGCAAAATTCTCTAAAATCACGGGTGTTAAGGGCTCCGTATTTGACACGAATAACAATTTGGATTACTGAATCCTGTACATTTTTCAGAGGAGTTGGTACAGTTTTTATGGCAATCGCATATCTGTGAATGATACAGTATGTACCCTTTTATTCAGGAGCAAGTTCTTTTACTTTTTTCTGAAAGCCCGACTTTGACCCCACCATAGAAGAAGCTCCATCAGTAGAAACGCCACAGACCTTTTTCCACTGTAGTCCTTCAGATTTTTATCTTCACCATTACATCCTCACTTGATGTTGTAGTTTCGAGTGCGCTACAAAACAGGAACTCTTCTTTGATGTCCTCTGAATGAATATATCTCGCGAAAACAAGCAACTGAGAACATGAACGTACGTCCTGTCAACTTGGAAAGAAAACAAGGGAGAAACTTTGATTTCGTTCAACACTTCCTCTTTCACATCATCGGACATATCGGAAAAGCGTCTCTGAATGGTGTTGTTGGAAAAATATATTTGTCTCACTATATTCCCCAATAACTAACTTTACAGTCTTCAGCAAACAGGGTTTGATAAGTGTTTCTCCAATCGTGAGGGGCTTATTTTGTTTGGAAATTTCAAGTGCAACTTAATATGATGCTTGTATTAGGGATGCACTTTGTTGAGGAAAACTTCCTGTAGTGTCAAATCTCTGACGTTTAAGACCGGCTTCATGACGTGGAAAGAATTTCAAATCCTTTTTGATATGTTCACAATGCTTTGTCACAAGTGACGTTTCAATTTCGAGGGTTTCATTTATTCTGTATTGAGAACAACGTTACACAAAACACATTGTGGCTTCTCAATGCCATACTGACTACGGTGGTAAATCCAAATTTCAAATACTCAACTGAATATTTGCGTTTTTCTCCAAGTGAAATGAAGATATACAATAAGACTTCCCCTTTATAAATAAATTTAGAATTCCAAATTATAGTTAATTTGTCACAATATATATTATTCGACAATATATATATTGCAATATATATGAATTGCAGCAATTGTCCTGCAGGTATAATATAGATTAGTAATTTGTTTTTAAGAAATGGAGAACACTAAGAAATCTTTCTCAGTAAAAGATGTGTAAAATCAAGAACAGAATATAACCCCAAGAAGTAAAAAATTTCACCTTCCATATTGATTCAGAATTATATAACGGTAAAAATAAAAAATCTCTTTCCTAAATAAAACTGCTTTATGTAACTGTGGGAAACTTGAATAATAATGCCAAAAGGCACAGCACAGACTAATGAGATAGAAACTCGCGTTTAGAATTTGTGTACTTTGCGCAGGAAGTAACCACGATTTTCATTCACCGCTAAATAAATCAGTAGATCTCTGACTAACTAGTTTTCACTTTGAACAATACCTTTTACAAACGAAACGGTCCCAGAATTTCATGGTTATTGGGAGATCGCAGCCTCCAATACTGAAATATGTGCTACCCAGTAACATATTCAACAGCCTATCAAAATTAGCTTTGGTTCTATTTTTAGCGTTGTAATGATATTGTATTCTGTTATTCTGTTTATTTAGGTAGCGTGTGTAAGCGTTATGTGCTTGTGGTGTTAAAAACAGTGTGTTTTAACTTTATTTTTAACGCTGTTTATTTTATGGATTATAACTTGTGTACAGCAGAAAATTAATACCTGTTAGGCAATTCTTCATTATCTAACCCAATATTGGTAAATAAATATCAAAATTGTTTTCGAGGAAATTTGCTGAACAATTTCTTGAATTCAATAAATCCGTGTCTGGCGACCCCCCTGATATCATCTCGCGACCCATTTGTTGAGAAGCAGTGTTCTAAGCTGTCCTCAATTTCAGTCAAATTTGAATTACATTTTTCTCAAATTCAGTAATAGGGATAGAGAATTTAATAAAAAAACACTACACATTATTGCATTGTGCAGGTGCATTTGAAAGAATTTGAACAGAAGTTTAAATTGTTAAATAAATAAACCATTTATTGTGTTAACATTATCAATTTGATGAACTACTTGTAAAAAGATATTAAACACAAATAACGATTTTCCAAAGGCTTTGCTCTACTTTAGTCGCCTTTATTTAAACTTTTCTTCTTAAGCGATTGAGATGCAGAATTTGGAATAATGTCTTTATAAATCGAACTGTTTAAAAAATGCTTTAACAGTTTTGGATCGTTTATTAAATGCCATTTAGGGTGTTAATATCACAAGTATGATGACTATTTAAAGTGGTTACCTTATGCGATATAGGAAACTTACCCGAGATTTGCTCTGTTTCAGTCACATTTAATTTACATTTACCTTCAATTTAAGTGTTAGATATCTAGAATGCAAAATAGTTTAGATACATACGAATTTAATTAAAAAAATATTCGCAGAATTATAAATTTTTGATACAATATACCATACTTGGGTTAGCAGAGGAGAATGTGGGATTATGGGCCCTGCATTTATTATGGACCCTCTTAATATCTGCCCTATGCGCAGCCTCGCGAAACAGCTATGCACTAGAGCTCCTAGATGGCTGCAATGGATAGTCAAGGTCATCGACCTCTGTCCACTCCCGAATGACGTCCTGTGACCAATTTTTTGTTTTTCGAGTTTTCAAACTTTTTTACCTTTTGAGTTGGGGTAGAATTGCTAGAAAATGATTAGACATGTACTCTTCGATAATCATTCACCCAAAATGGCTTTGATATTTTCTCTACATAACCCTTTGATAGGCTTTCAACCTGGGGATCCAAAAATCGAGGTTTTGTAACCCCTTTCTTGAAAATACAGTGGAATCTCGATCTATCGTTTTTCGAAGGACCGACTGAATTGAACGATATATGCGGGAAAAACTATAGATGCGGGAACATAACAAAGCAATGTGATAGTCGGGACTGGGTGAAATAAACGACACATACGGGAAAACAATGATTCGAAGAACGATCGATCGAGATTTCACTAATCCAAAATATAACGTCTCTCTAAAGTAATCAGTATAAGACGGTGGATACCAATATTTTTTGTCGTTCTGATTTCGACTGATGTATTGAACCTTTTGAAAAATGCACCTAAACTTCACCAGTACTGATTTGGCAGTACCTCGACGATGAAGGTTAAAGAGGGGCCATGAATTTAACATTTTGTAACTTAAAAGCCCTTTGCTGAGTTGATTATCTTTAGCTTTTTTATGGTATTATTTGCTGAAAGTGTTTTCTATTTTAAAGTTAACGACCTGTTTATAAGTGTTTAGATTTTGACCTAATGTTCTAGTGGTTTTTCCCTTCCTTTAAGGGAATCTCCGGTTTTGATAAGACATGTTGGATCTGCGGATGCTGAAAGTATGAGTTTAACGACATCAGTTGTTTACTGGTCTCATAAACCTAAATTTTTCTGGATTCAAGAAGCTTTTAGTAAGTTAAAATTTTCCTTATCAAATTCAACAAATGTCGTCCAGAGGAATTGCATTTCTTTTTCTATGAATAGGTATTTGTATCACTGCACTTTCAAAAACGTTTAAGATTTCCCCCAAAATGCTTCAGTTAACCCATTATCAGTTTTGTCAAGATTTTTGAAGACAGGATATCCCGATTGTAACATAAGGCAAAGGATAATAGGTGATGGGAAATCCAAACCTTAGATTAATGTATCACCAATTAGGGTACATTTTTTTCGCTGTACCAAAGTCAGATTTGATTATATCTATAAAGGGATTCCTAAAATATTTCTTGTCCTGTGATGTTCCGATAATTTAAATGGTATTTCAGAGTCTGGAAAGAAAACTGAGTGTTTCTTGAAATGTTTTTAAGATATTGATTTAAGGCAGTTTCATCAACATCTTCGTGCAATGAGAATTTTAAGCAGGGATAGATACTTCTTATCCTTTTTCAGTGTTTTATGCATTGGTGAAAACAAGCTCTTGATGTCAACACATATGTAATAATCATTTTATAGTAAAAGACATCAGTACCACTTTAGCAGATATTTATTTTTCAAAATTATGTTTAATATATTTTTGCAGTTTATATATATATATATATATATATATATAAATTAATTGTGTAAAAATATTCGCTGTTCATATACAATGTAGAAGTTTTCATCAAATTTAGCTTTCCCGCATTACAATTATTTCATTTCAATGGACGAATAAAACCACTTCGTAGAATTCTAAATATATGATTCATTTTCGATGATTCACTGGTAGAAATGTCACTTTAAAGCCTAAAGAACTGTTTTTCATCAGTGTCCGCCATATTGGATCTCTCTGTTACGCAACCGAACGGCAACAATATAGAAATCAACAGTGGCTGGACAACAAACGAAACCATTGTTGGAAACAATGAAAAGCTGCTTATCTTACAAATTTCTTTCAGTCTAAAACTGACCCGCTTCAGAGATGTTGCTCTTGCTTATCTTTGTGGTTTTTTTTGCTATTTTTAGCGTTTTTCTTGTGCTTCTATCTTAAAGTAGTGCACAGGCTTTTTCCTGGTGAACGATGTGAGAGTTCCGTTTCAGTAAGCATTCCTTCTATCTCTGAGTTGAATTTTAAAAGCTTTTAGGTCAACACATTTGACTTGCCAATCAATCGCGAACAAGCCGCTGTTAGGCTATCGCGATATCATGAAAGTTGAACGTATGCATATTGGATTATCATATTGGATTATCATCCGTGATATTGGATTTATTCACATGGGTTCTATCCTATGGGGATAAGTTTCTCACTAATTAACTTTAATCTAAATTTAAAAAAAAATTAAATTTAAAAAAAAGTTGCAACGTGTAACAGAGGAGGAAATTCTTTTCACATGTGATATCTTTCTTTCAAATAAAACAAGAATAATATTTTTAAATTTAAATTATTCGGAAAAAAAAATTGGTATGTATTTTAAATGGAAATAGTTTCCTTCGATAGGCGACAATATATATCTATATCTATATCTATATATCTATATCTATATCTATATATATATATATATATATATATATATATACATATACGAGTCTTGAGCTGAATTGTCTTGAGCTGAATTGACTTTCAATTAGTCTTGAGCTGAATTTTACCATTTTCCTTTCCTACCACTGAACTTAGGCTTTCTAGATGTCAGTGAGGTTTAAAAAACGAGTCAAACACTACAAATTGTTCGTTCATGGAATGCCGATTGAATAGCGGCTGAAAGCAACTCTGTGCGGTTCATTGGAGATCCCTCATTATAGTCTGGTTGCCACATGATGTGCTGTAAAAGAGTAAACTTTCTGTTCGGCAAAGATACAGAACGCGTTTAGTTGTGTTTAACTTCTGTCTTAAACATGATAATCTGATTCAGTGTTAAAATTTAAAAGCCATGTATTAAATATAATTAGATATTATGTCAGCAAGAGTTGTACACTTTTTTTGGCATTTATGGCCGCGCACCAGTCGAAAATACAGATCGTTAGTGTCCACATTGAGGTATGAGAAATTTTTCTTTCGGTACTTTTATAATCACTGATTACCAGATTCATAGTCTGTTATGGAACCGGCATTTAAATGAAATATAAGTGTTTTTTAATATGTTTTAATTTATACTTTTTCAAAACACAAATTTAACTTAGAAGGAATAGATATCCATAATTTAATGTCTTGTAAAAAATGACCACTGAAAAAAATTTAAATTAAAAATTACGTGTTCATTGTTTTAAGGTCTACCTTGATAGTAAAAAAACCCAGAATTAAAAATATCCATTCTGTAATCTGCGATTAGAAAAATATCGAGTGGAAAATTCCTATAGCTTAACACTGGAACTGAAGATCTGAGAAGTCAGCCGATATCCTGCCTTTATGACATCGCAGAACTTTATCGTACTGAATATCGAAAAAAATATTCTTTCTTTCTATGATGTTAATATTTTTAAAGTAATACAGGGAATTCCAATTCAAATAATGTGGTGCTAACTAAATACTAATAGAAGCTCTCTCTCTCTTGCAGAATGGTTCTCCTCGCGTGGTTGTTAATGTGAGTGCCATATATGATACTTTTGTTTCTTTATAAGGCCATATTTTTTTCAAGTAAAATGTATTGGGAGGTACAGATATCGACCATTCAGAGCCCCTCTCGTAAGAGATCCGTTGGTAGAATGCCGGCTACGTGATGAGGGGACTAAATTCCCGGAAAACGTTCTTAAAGAGGGACTATGTAGGAGTCAACGATTACTGACCTTTAGAAATTATATGACATATATTTATCCAGAAAAAAATCAATATCATCTGAAAATAAATAAACCTATATGCATAAAAGGCTAACGCTGCTAGTCACGTTTATATATAAGAGGTCTCAAGTTTAGGCGCGTTAAGCACGTGATTTGTAGAGGTTACCAATTTTGGCTCACTATCGGCTCCAAAAAAATGAGTGGCGAAATATTCGATAGTGCCTTTATGGTGAAGGGTAAAGAAAAATATATGATATCACACAAAGGGTTGATTTTAGTGTTCTATCATTTTGACGGGCTTTTAGTTAGTACACCTGTTATGGCCAAAGTCCGAAGTCTGGCCAATTCACGAAATGGATGGCCAATTCCAGCATTAGCCAATTGACTTGGCCAATGTTAGAATAATCGAGATCTTATGACTCCTACCGGGTTTGGTAGGCCCGATTGCGATGTCCCCGGCAAACAATGGACAGTTTGAGAATTATCGAAGCAAAATTGTCCTTTTCAATTTCATTTTGAAGTGATTTTTTCTCCTTTGACTATTTTTTTTCCTTCAAATGCGGCAGACGGTTTCTTGGACATTATCCTTACCGCCATATGACACAACGGATTTGCTGGCCACTTTTCTGGGAGCACCGTATAGGTGAACCAGCATTACCCCCTATGGATCGGTACCGTAATTTTGAACCGAGTCAAGTGACGAGACCGCGTCATGTGACCCCGCACCTCCAGAGGTAAATTTGAGAACTTGGAGGACATTGCAGCTGCAACATAATTTACGTGCCCCGGCCACTATTAGTGAACACGGTGGTGGATTTGCAGCGAAGAGCATAGAACCAGAGACGTTCAAATTGCTGGCCCGCTGCTCTTGCTAACTAGGCCACCGTGCCCTTCTTCTCCTTTGACTCAACTAATGGGATTTTCATAGTGGTAATAATATGAGTTCGAACTGTTATGATCAACTCCATATACTGTATGATTCGTCTTCCTCAAACTTCTAGCTTTGGCCATCGGGTGCATCGCGAATGGACCGACCAAAGCCCGAAGCAGACGTCAGTACTCGATCACTTTTGGTTTTGCCCAAATAACTTGCCCAAAATAAGAATGGCCAAAGAAAGAAGTGATAGAACTTTTTATTGGGACTTGTTTTAAATGACACAGGAGTGAATTAAATAAATTCAACAGCCAATTCAGAAAAAATGGAATTTTCTTAAAGTTTACGAGTAGTGTGATCTCTAACATACCATTTTTATTAAAAGTTAGATGGTTTATTTTATTAACAGTAACAGCAGAAGTGGAAACAAGATTTTAGACCAACAACCCCAGCAGATCCCCCCTCCCACCCCAAAAAGAATCAAGCTATATCATTGATCATACTTTCCTGCAATCAGAAGAAATAATAAAATGGCGAAACACAGCCAAATTGCAAATAGGATTTTATGACAAAATTAAATCGTCAAACCGTTCATTTCTTCTTATTGTTCTTTTTAATGAGTTCCCTGTTTATACTCGTTTTATTCCAGTAAAGTACGTTGGTTGAAAGAAAAAATTATTGAAGTTCATAAACTGCTCCAAATGCTATTTAATTTAATAAAAAAATAATGCCGCATTTACACCCAGATGCTTTAAAGTTCCATTACTTTTTCAGGCTCTTTCAAATTCCATCTGTGAAGGGCATGATGAATGGGCGATAACGAAAACCAGGTAAAAATATGAGAATAAAATTGTTTTATTAAAAATTCGATTTTTCATATCAGCGATTGTAATTCCATATGTAACAGTTTTTACTTCGTTAAATCGGAAATGGACGCTTGCAAGAGCCTCTTTAAATGATATTTAAGGTACTTCCTTGTCAGGAATCACGAATAAGAAATTTATTAAAGGAGCAATTAGACTGGTCTGTTTATTCACTCTGTTTAGAGAAAAACAAAATGAAAAATTTCGAAGTAGCATGAGCTCTTAACGGAAATTTGTTTTAGAAAATTCAGGGATTACGCAAGGTTCACGATTTCTATATTGTCCCGAAATGACGTTATCTGTTTGTATTATTGATAATAAAAGAATCGTAATTAATCATACCTTGCTATTTTTTGGAAGTTATTTGGCAGTTTTCAAGCCAAGAGGGATTTTTAAAAACATTTTTAGTTAATATGCCATTTTTTCAAAGTCTCAGAGCGTTTTCCTTTCTTAGACGACGGCCGTAAGTCACATAAATTTTCCAACAAAATAAAATAGTTTTTGAAAATATAACAGATTTGCAGTAAATTTAGAAGAAGACTCTTTTTCAGCTAACTAGTGGCAGCAATGAAATGTGAAAGGAACTCATCTTTTGTCAAAACCTAATCATAAATAATTATGAAATATGATTAAAAATGGCTGAACTTCCGAAAAAGCTACCATCCATTTTTTACCCCCTTTTTGCGAAATAATGGCACACCTTGAGTTTCGTACTTGCTTTGAGGATAATGAAGAGATAACATCTTTTTCGCTTGGCAGTTGCATAAAATACGTATATACGTCTGTACTTAAAATGTTTAGTTTATCTTATTTTTAAAGACTTCAAACGATGATTTGAAGTATTCGTATAATTGAAATCATAAGTTAAGTTTCCACTGCAATACATTTGTATAAATTCAAGAGGTTTTGCTGTACCGTATAACTGAGATTTATTTTCTTAATTTTTCAGCCCAAGTGTCGCTACTCAGAACGATACTAGTCCAGATCCAGATGATGATATCGATAAAAATGAATTGGTAAGATAAAGGTTTAATCTTTTAACATGAAATCTTAACGAACCACTCATTATTCGTAGTAATAAATAAAATTTATTCATTGATATTCATTTGGAATAGCGCGGGACACGAAATACTGAAAAGTAGCCCATGTTCATTTTCGTGGTTTAAAACGTACTATATCATTTTATGAATCAATGAACTTAAACCGTGTGTTCCTGCAATAACCGTGGTGCAACATTGTTGTGCTGTTTTGTGTAGACGTACTCTGTTATACATCAGTATCAGAATGGAATTTGTCCCAATTTGCCTTTTTTTTTTAGCAGGACATGTCTAAAATTCCTTACAAACTTCTCTGCGAAATTTTCTAGACCGGTCTGTTGTTTTATTTTCTATAGAATTTTCGATTTAAATTAAAAATTTTGGACCTATTCCCTAAAGCAAAAATTAACAGATTTTTTCTTTATACTGATTAAAATTTTTATAACTGAAATTTTTTTATAAATCCTGAAGATACATTATAACGAAATTTTTCTCTTTAACATAAGGATGAAAAAACCTATAAATAAAGCCATGAGTTTGGCAGATACATGAAAAACTAAACGGGACTTATGTTTTGAATTGAGTATTTTTTTTAAAGTTTGAAATTTCTTAAATATATTTTATTTGAACAATGACTCATATATGAACACCCATTTGATAATCACCCATTAAACAAATAATCGTTAAAAAATGCGCTAGATAAAAGCTTTTCTGACTGAAACCCCTAAAGGGTAATTTATTTGTTTGGAAAAAGGAAACTTTTATTTAATACTACCTGAAAACCCGTACTTCGCTACAGAGTACATTAAAATTAAATACAAAGTTAATGTATGCAATTCATGCCAAATATATTTATATATATATATATATATATATATATATATATATATATATATATATATATATATAATTATATATATATATATATATATTATATGATAAATACGACGATCAATGTATACAATTGATGGAAAATATATATATATATATATATTTATAAGAAAATTGTAAAGGATAATTTTATAGATAAAATAATGTAGAAGAAAATATTCAAATTAAATCAAATATAAAGAATATTAAAGAATATAGTACAGTTTATAGAACATTTCTTTTACTGTATTTTAATATTTTTTTGGATAATGTCCAATCGTCTGCCGCATTAGCAAGAAATTTTTTTTTCTTTATTTAGTTGTTATGCACGTGACGATAAATTTATTTAAAGTACCAGAAAAAGAAATCACGTGATCAGCATTTAATAAATTAAATTTTAAAAATTAATCTTTAAAAATTCACCAAAAATTAGGAAATAGAGGTAAAGATAAGAAAAGAGGTAGCTCAACAAACGTCTATATGTTAATCCAGTTCTCTCACAGTATTTCGAAACATATCACGCGATATTTCATGAATTGCTTCAATGATACGCTTCTTCAACTCATCCACAGTTTCAATTTTTTGTTTATACTCAACGGATTTAAGGAATCCCCAAGCAAAAAAGTCTAATAACTCCTGATATGTTACGAAACACTTGGAGAGAACTGGATTACCATTTGGACGTTTGTAATGCTACAAAAGTTGCACACATCTAAATCTATGATACTATGATATAAATATACGATTGATATTAAAACTTGGTGAGCTGTTCTTTCTATTTAAATAATTATTTAAATTTGAATGTGTAATTCCGTAAAAATAAGTCATGAATTTTGGATACCTTTAGCCCTGACACCCTGTATAAAAATGACACCCTGTTAGTTTTTATGAGAAGCATCTAAACGGAATCGGACAAAAAGTCATTACGTGACTTTTGAGTGAAAATTTTTGGTTTTATTGTTAAACTCATAGCGGTCCATTTCTACATCAGTTCTGAGGGATAGGATTCAAACATAGAAGATCCTCGCGTTGCCGGTTTAGCACCAGAGAGCAAGATCCCACACCGGACACTGAGGGACAGCCATTATATTGCTTTAAATGTTGAACACGAAGTTTTATAAGGACAAAGATGAAGTAGTGTTCGCATTTGTTTGACTTGAGGTCCGATTTTCTTTCAGGTCACTTTGCCGGATAAGAACTTATTGGGTGATGAACTTTCTTCAGATGAAGCTGAGGCTGATGGAAAGAATGAGTTTATCCCCTATACAAGGTAGGATACTTTAATTCCCTGTGTAGATTCTCTCGTATAAACTCAACTAAAGACATGGTAGAAAGGGATGAATCGCTTTTTATTGCTAAAACAATGACGTCATTTGGGGAAGCGCAGTGTTTCGATCATGAAGCAGGTTTTTCCACTAGGTTTCTGGGGAACGGAATTCAAAAGATGAGAATTCTTCAAATCAACAGGATTATCCAGTTGGTAGAATACAGGATCGGGCCTAGGAGATCCATCATAGAACCCCATTGTAACTGATGATCGTTAGAGCGGAAACCCCGCCGTTAATGAAAAGCAATAAAAATGAACCGGTAGGACTAATGTTCGAATAGGGAAAAATATCAGCACCTCCGAAATTGATAATTATATGCGAATAATGTATGTGTGGACATAGGACAATACTACCAAAATTAAACTAGAACTATATTTTAACGTAGGATTACGTTCCACAATAACGGTCCTTCGGAGAGAGAAAAATTGTCCTGCGTCGCAAGTTATAATTTTGGCAGCGCGCCAAACTCAGTAGCAGTAAACAGTTAAACAGAAAAGTACCAAAATGCGTTTTTTTAAAAAGAGGTATGCAAACGATAAATAATACTACATTAATAACCCGCGGTAATTTCATTAGAGGAGACAACCTGAAATATGATTTTAATTGTTGTCATTGTCTTAAAGAGACTCTAAAAGACTTTAGGTGAAACTATAAAGCTTGACCTTAAAATTTCAAAAGGACCTTCCTGTTTGGTGAACTTACTGAGTTTATTTTTTACTTACTTACCTACTTACTTACACACACACACACACACACATACACAAACACGTGTGTATATAAAATCTTTTCCGTTGAAAATTGCTATTGGGTTTCTTTTGCAATTCGTTGTCGCTGTCTCAAACGCACGATAGATATGTCAAACAAGCAAGCACTTAAGAATCGTGACCACAAGCGAAAGTTATTGCGTCTCCCATCACCGACGTTTCAGGCACGGATTCATGGTGCCTTATTTCGAAATATATAACAACTATACGTATACTTAGAACTCCCACTATTTTGTGTTTATCAGTGTGGTCTTTTCGTTACTGAATTTTCCTCGAAAATTCTTGCAAAAGCGCTGAAATCTCCTTTGGCGCATAAATATCTCCAATTTTTGATACGCGAAAGTGTTTTTTTTCTTTCATTTAATGCTCATCGTTTGTTTGCTATCGTTTATTTCAGACTCGTAGATATTGAGTTTCCGGAAAAGAGTGATTTCGGTCAAGATGGCGAAAAGTCTACCGGAGCCATCCGCAAACGCTGCAGCTGTATGCTTGCTCACAACCTTGAACGCCCCCCTGCTGACGATGTATCGTTTTGGAACTTGATAAAAACGGCCGAGCCGAAATACCGTCGGTAAGACGAAAACGTTCCCTCTTTTCCCCTGTATAATATAAGAGATAAAGCGAGGAAAATCGGACTATGGGAGCGAAATATGCTAATTTATCGCCATTTATCAGTCCTTAGGAGAGAGATTAAAAAAGTCACAGTTTTCAAGTTCTTACAGGAAATTTTGAGAGGTGACAATATAAGCAAAGTGAGCCTCTAAATCATAGAATGTTTCTGTGTCTTGTGCTATATGATTGGCTTCTGGGATTGGATCGAATTTGCCTTTTAATCACTTCATTTTCCTCTAATTTTGCCATAAACAATTTTTTCTAGTCCAAGATCTACATTTTTGGTTCGCTATCATCCCTAAATCATTCTAAAATTTTTTATTCGTGTAGTATATTAAGGGAGGTCTATCTAGTGCAGGTCTATCTAGTCACTTTTTCTCGCCAGAAAAGTTTTTATATCCCAACTTTCGGTTTTAAAGCAATTGCAGTATGCAAATTTATATTTATTGAGCAGTCTTGTAGTTTTCAAAAGACTTTTTACAATGTTTTGGTGGTGGCAATTCAATTAGTTTTAGCTATAATCTATTCCTAAAACTTGCATAGTTCTTTGTAGAATACGGGATACCATAGCTCTTTGTGATTTTATCTACTGTAAAGTTCGTAAGAAGTTTGAACTTGTTTCATTTCATATCCAAAATATCAAGGCCGACTGCTCAGCATTCATCTTGTTTTCTAATCTTGCCAGAATACCTTCCTCGCTATACTTTTTACCAAAATTTTTAACCAATTTTCGAAGAAAAAAATCGATTGAAACTTCTTTTTTCGGCTGCGTTTACGAACTATGTTATATTCTTCTGTCTAAAGTAATACATAGAATAAATGCAAGCGTAATAATAGGAAATTTAAATGGTTGAACATCAGCATCCGAACGAAATGGCTACCACATTTGGCGAGATTGGGCAACAAAATGCTCTATGCGTTAACTCCTCATATACAGGCTTAATACTTTCTGAAGAAAAACTGAAATGAGCGGAAGTACTATACGGTGAAAGATTTGGAATTTAACGTTAGCTGTCGAATAGTGAAATGAAACGTTCTTGTAAGTAACCTGTATGCTGCAATTTTGATTTTAAGTTTTAGTTTTAAGTTCAAGGCCTGCAATCATGGATGGTTCCATAGGTGCAGCGGCGAGATGACCCACTCAGGCGCCGAACTGAAATAGGTGCCAAAATGACACATAATAAAAATGAGAAATTTTTACGGTATCTTAAGCTTTGAAGAATAGTAACGCAATCAAGCAATTTTCTACAATAAAGTCTCTGAGAAGGATTTAGTAATTATATTTATTACATGACAAATTTTATTCAAAATTATTCAAAAAACCGTTTTTAAAACTCGTCTAAGACGCCACAGTATATCGGCCCGGCCCTGCAAGCAACACGTTTTAGTCTTCTTCTGAATTTTACCACTTTCCTTTCCTTCCACTGAACTTAGGCCTTCTAAGATGTCAATGAGCTCAAAAAACGAGTCAATCACTACAAATTGTTCGTTCATAGAATGTCGTTTGAATAAGGGCTGAAGGCGAGTCTGTGGTGTTCATTGGACATCTCCTTTAGTCACATGATGTGCCGCAAAAGAGTAGACTTTGTGTTTGGAAAAGAGACAGAACTCGTTTAGTTGTGTTAAACTTCTGTCTTAAACAAGATAATGTTATTCAATGTTAAAATTTGGAAGCCATGTATTAAATATAAGTAGATATTACGTCAGAAAGAATTGTACACTTTTTTGTTTTGACATTTATGGCCGAGCATCAGTCAACAATTCGGATCTTCAGTGTCCATGTTGAGCTATGAGAAATTTTTCTTTCGGTACTTTTATAATCACCGATTTTCAGATTCACGGTTTATTTCATTTTGTTTATCTTATATTTAACGACTTCAAACGATGATTTGAAATATTCGTATTATTGAAATCATAAGGTAAGTTTCCACAACAATACATTCGTATAAATTCAAGAGGTTTTGCTGTACCGTGTAATTAAGTTTTATTTTCTTTATTTTTCAGCCCAAATAAAGCTACTCAGAACGAAACTATTCTAGCTCCAGGTGATGTTATCGATGAAAAAGAATTGGTAAGACAAATTTTTAATCTTTTAACATGAAATCTTTTCGAACCACTCATTATTCGTAGTAATAAATAAAATTTATTCATTAATATTCATTTGGAATAGTGCGGGACACGAAATACTGAAAAGTAGCCTATTTTTATTTTCGTGGTTTAGAACGTACTGTATCTTTTTAAGAATCAATGAAATTAAACCGCTTGTTCCTGCAATAACCGTGGTGCAACATTGTTGTGCTGTTTTGTGTAGACGTACTCTGTTATACATCAGTATCAGAATGGAATTTTTCCCAATTTGTCTCTTTTTTAACAGGATATCTCTAAAATTCCTCACAAACTTTCTCTGCGAAATTTTCTAGGCCGCTCTGTTGTTTTATTTTCGATAGAATTTTCAATTTAAATTAAAAATTTGGGACATATTCCCTAAAGGAAAAATGAAGTTATTTTCCTTTATACTGATTCAAATTTTTATAACTGAAATTTTTTTTATAAATCCTGAACACACATTATAACGAAATTTATCTCTTTAACGTAAGGTTAAAAAAAAACTATAAATAAAGCCATGAGCTTGGCAGATACACGAAAAACAACACGCGACTTATGTTTTGAATTAAGTATTTTTTTTTAAAGTTTGAAATTTCTTAAATATATTTTATTTGAACAATTACATACATTATGAACACCCATTTTAAATCACCCATTAAACAAATAATCGTTAAAAAAATGTTCTAGATAAAAGCTTTTCTGTCTGAAACCCCTAAAGGGTAATTTATTTGTTTGAAAAAATGTAACTTTTATTTAATTTTCCTGTGTTTTCAGGTGTAATAGCTGAATTTATGGTACAAACTTATTACTACGATCATAAATTTGGGAGGTAGCTTCTGTAAACTAAAATTAAAATACAATGGGAGAATTTAATGTTTAACTGCTATCTTATCCAAAGTAGTGAGATTAGGTCTACTTCTATTACTGTAAAACTCATAGGAAACGAAAAGACAACAACCCCAGAAAACCTGATAATTTCAGAGTGTTTAGGGTGGGTATTAAAATCAGGATCATACTCCCCACCACCCTTAACAGATGTTCTGGCAACGTCACTGTTTGTCATAAGACTTCCAGAAATTTCATTTCCTCCATTGAATATGATTGTAACGTGGATTTTATCTTTACAATTTTCTTATTAATTGCACCTACTTTAAATACGAATAATTTTTAATTTAAAGGATGTAATCACCTTAATGTTTGTAATGTTAATATTAATCTTAGGATCTTTCGCTATAAGCATTTTAGCGTAATTCATGCATCGCCCCTCTTTTTACGTGGGAGGTCTAAAATGGTATATCTTTACTTTAGTAGTAGCTATTGATAGCATCTGCTATTTTGTTCAGAAATGTATTTTTTCCAAGAACCTAATTTAAAAGTAGTTTCCTTTATTTGAAACTGCAATTTACTCGTACAGATAATTGGATGTTTTATGGCTTATGCCGACCTGTTAAAAGAACCGGACGTTTTCCATCTAGGGGTCGTAGTAATTGCTTTTTAATTGGCATAAGGTACAATAGCACGGACACTTTCTATCTATTTCCCAGTCTGTAATCCGCGTTATCTGTTGGCGACCTCCATCCATCCCCGTAAGAAAATTCTTAACAATTCTCCTCCTGGCCCAAAGCGAACTTCGCCAATCATATTCGGCGCCGCTTCACGTCACTCGTGGCTAAGTCCAGTCAGTGGCCGTCCCGCTCTTTTCGCTCCAACTTGGCTATATTTTTTGGCGGTGAATCGCCGTTTTTCGAGTTACGAGGGTTTGTTCTTTACAGCGGTTTACCGATGAAGTCCGATGCTACTCTCCGTGGACCGTAGCTCTTCTCCGTAGTTTCGTGATATTTTTGTTTAAATGAAATTAATACAACCCTAGCCTGTGTGCGCCTTGTCCAGAATGAAAAGAGATTACTGAGTCGGTTTTATAGATAGAGCTACATTTTTCTGAGAACTAGCTGTTTCCTTTTTTATGCTTAAGCCCCCACCCCCTTCAGTTCGGCTTGCCGACTGTTGGGGGACGCTAACCTTTTTTTGCATTGATTCTTCATTTACTACTGTTAACCTTGACCGATATGGTGACAACGTGTGTGAGCTCAGATTAAGTAGAGCAGTCGACTGTAATACCTTATTATAGCTCTTATTTTTTTTGATATTCAAGTCAACGATCGTTAATATAAAATAAATGAATGTTTGTATAACCTAGTCTAAATTTTTTTGTTGAACTACCACTAGAAAGTTGACAGTGGGGAATTTAGGGTATTTGCGGTCATCTTATCTACACAACGTCTCTTCGATCCGGTCTTGTGGCATAGATTGACGAGTGGTGTCTTCAGGTTATTACTTCCGTTCTCCAGCCTTTATTTAGCTTCTAGATTTCATAAGTAGAGACAATTAATTTCTTCAGTATAGTTAATCTCTTCTGCTTAAGTAAAAGTGAGAACTTTCTTCAATACTGATTTCGTCACTAGCTAATAAAACTGAGAACTTTCGTCAGTAACTAGGTCTCTTCTGTAGCTAGTTTCTTCAGTAACTTCCCACTATAGTACAGAAAACTTCAGTAACTAAAAAACTTTCACTACAATGATCATTATAGCTTATGCGCAGCCATTACGTATATGTATTCAGGGTGTCCGGGCTAAAGGTATGCAAACGTCATGACTTGTTTCCATGTCCGGAGCTACACATTAGAATAAAAAAAAATATTTAAATAGAAATAACTTCTCACCAAGTTTTACTATCAGTTATTGACTTCGATCATAGATTCATACATTTCGAAGTGTGTACCTTTTGTATCACGACTAACGTCTAAATGGTAATCCAGTTGTCTCTAAGTGTTTAGTAACCTCTCAGGAGTTATTACTTGAATTGCTTGAATGATGCGCTTCTTCAACTCATCCACAGTTTTAATGTTTTGATCGTACACAACGGATTTAATAAATCCCCGAGCAAAAAAGTCTAATAACGCCTGATATCAAAATCTACGATACTATGACAGAAATCTATGATTATTTTTCAAAGTTGGTGAGATGTTCTTTCTATTTAAATATTTTTTTAAAATTCTAATGGGTAGTTCCGTAAAAATAAGTCATGACTTTTGGATACCTTTTGCCCGGACACCTTGTATAAAAATGAGACCTTGTTAGTTTTTATGAGAAGTATCCGAACGGAATTGGACAAAAAGTCATTACGTGTCTTTTGAGAAGAAATTTTCGTTTTTAGTGAAACGCATAGCGGACGATTTCTATATAGTTCGGAGGGATGGGATTCAAACACAAAGGATCCTCGTTTTGCCGGGATAGCGCAGGAGAGCAAGATCCACCCCCGATGCTGTGAGACAGCCGTTTCACTGTTTAAAATGTTGTACACAAAGTTTTATAAGGACAAAGATGAAGTAACGTTCGCATTTGTTTGACTTGAGCTCCGATTTTCTTTCAGGTCACTTTGCCGGATAAGACCTTATTGGGTGATGAACTTTCTTCTGATGAATCGAATGCTGATGAGAAGAATGAGTTTATCCCCTATACATGGTAGGATACTGTTTCGTTTTCCTGTGTTCGATGGGATTGAATAAATTCTCTTCAGATAGTCCACACAAAATTAAAATTTATTATTTTGTAAATTCTTCAGGCGCATACACGAATTCAAACAGAAAACACATAACAACTGTCTTCTATACAACAGAAAACTCTAAAAACACATGTCGGGATAACAGATTCTTCAATACAATATACGCCTATCGCACTTTCAATACATTCAATTCTCAGCAGAAAAAAAACCAATGTTGATGTCAATGAGTTCCAGTGTCAATGTCAGATATATTTATAGACTTCCAAAGCGCCCTCTATCGGTCAACCATCTAGATATAACTGGATCATTCCAGAGAGGCTTAGAAAGTTGGCGGCCATTTGGCTCCATATCGCCAAATTTGGCGACCAAAATAATTCCCAAATCCATCGGCAATTTGGCGATAACTCCCATATTTGGCGAGATTACTCATAAAATTCGTAACAATACTTTCATTCCCTGCGTAGATTTCCTCGTATAAACTCAGCGAACGACTTGGTTAAAAGGAAAGAATCGCTTATGTTGCTAGAAGAATGACGTCAGTATGAATGCGGCAGTGTTTCGATCAAGAAGCAGATTTTTCCACTAGGCTTATGGGGAACGGAATTCAAAAGATGAGAATTCTTCATATCAACAGGATTATCTGGTTGGTAGAATAAAGTATCGAGGTTAGGAGATCCATCATAAAACCCCATCGTAACTGATGATCGTTAGAGCGGAAACGCCACCATTAATGAAAACCATTAAGAAACAACCTGTAGGACTAATATTCAAAGATGAAGAATATCAGTATCTCCGAAAAAAAATAATTATATGCGAATAGTATATGTGGGGGAATAGGGCTGGGATAATACTACTAAAGTAACGCTAGACGTATATTTATAAATTGCTGTCATGGTCTTAAATAGATATTTAAGAAACTTAAGGGGCAACTATAACTCTCGACCTTGAAACAAAACAAAACTTTAAAGGGACCTTCCTTTTCAGTGAACTTACCAGGTTTATTATATATATATATATATATATATATATATATATATCTGTGTGTGTGTGTGTGTGTGTGCGTGCGTTTGTTTGTTTTTGAAATTTTGCATGGGAATTCTGTTGCAACTCGTTGTCCTTGTCTCAAAAACACGATATATATGTCAAACAAGCAAGCACTTAATTGTTGCGAGTACAAGCGAAACTTAACTGAGTCGCCAATCACCTTGCGTTTCAGGAACGGATTCATGTGAAATATATGACATCTATACGTATAATTAGAACTCCCGCTATTTTCTGGTTATCAGTGCGGTCTCTTATTTACTGAATTTTCCCCGCAAATTTTTGCTAAAGCACTGAAATCACCTTTGGCGCTGAAATGTCTCGATTTTTTGATTGGCGATAGTGCTTTTTTTTCTTTCATTTAATACTCATCGTTTGTTTGCTATCGTTTATTTCAGATTCGTAGATTTTCAGTTTTCGGAAGAGAGTGATTCCGGTCGAGATGAGGAAAAGTTTACTGGAGCCATCCGCAAACGCTGCAGCCGTATGCTTGCTCTCAACCTCGAACGTCCCCCTGCTGACAGTGAATCGTTTTGGAACCTGGGGAAAACGGCCGAGCCGAAATACCGTCGGTAAGACGAAAACGTCCCCTCTTTCCCCCGGTATAATATAAGAGCTAAAACGAGAAAAATCGGACTATCAGAGCGAAATATGCAAATTATCGCTATTTATCAGTCCAAAGGAGAGAGATGAAAAAAGGTCACATTTCTCAAGTTCTTACAGGAAATTTTGAGAGGTGACAATATAAACGAAGTGAGCCTCTAAATCAACCGTAAAATTCCTTAAAATCAACCGTTTAAGTCTGCGGACCACAAAGCCAGAAATTTAGGAGGGACCTAAAGTCTTCCCCAAAAAAACCGACTTGAGGGTGGGGGACCTATAGGCGGGTATGGAGGGTATAGAATATCCTTCAGACACAACGGATACAGGATAAACGTACTCCCATTCTAACGTTCCATATTCTAATTATAAAATAATTATGTTAAACTTTTAAGAAATTTTGTTTCGACACCTGATAGTCTTCGGATATATTCCGCCTATCTAACTCAATGAACAATGCTTTTAAAATCCCCGTTTATTTGGCAACTATTTTATATGTGGTGCCGTACCTCTCCCGAGACTCTCGGGGACAACCTGGGGTCCGCGGACCACCGTTTGGGAACCATTGATCTGAATCATAGAATGCTACTGCGTCTTGAGTCTGCTTGTCACACGACTGCTTGCCACATGATTGTCTCCTGGGATTGGATCGAATTTGGCTTTTAATCACTTCGTTTTCCTTTAATTTTGCTATAATCAATTTTTTTCCAGTCTAAGATCTAGATTTTTGGTTCGCTATTATCCCTAAATCATTCTAAATTTTTTCATTCGTTTAGTATATTAATGGAGGTCTATCTAGAGACTCATTTTTATGTCTTATGTGTCTTATGTGTTAGAAAAATTAATTTAAGCTTCAATAAACTTTGCTTTGCACTGTTTGGCCAACTTTTAAAAATTTACATACAGAATAGGAAATTAAATGGACAAAGCAATGCAAAACAATTCAAAATCATTAAAATCTCCGTTTGCATAAAAATAAATATATGTACGGTGTTTAAAAGGGAAATTCCCTCATTTTATTCTATATTGAGTTATACGGGAATCGCGTTATATGTATAAGGTCGTTACACTTTTTCTAACGCGTTGTATGATTTCGAGTTATAAGGAAGTTTATTGTGTTTGCATATATATACATATATATATATATATATATATATATATATATATATATATATATATATATATATATATATATATATATATATAAACACACAACACGTTTTGTCTAGGCATCTTATATCCAGATCATCGGGATTTGTAGTTTTCTTATAACCTATTGCAATATTTTTCCCCCTGGCTTCCGTCTTTTACTTTCTAAAGACTTCTCCAATCGAGAAAAAAGTGCTCAAGTTATTATTTCCGCAAGGGCAGACTGAGTACAAACTTCACACTCCTGATCTGATCTCTACTTGATTCGGTTTTGTTTGCTTGCTATTTCAGCCTGCAAGACATCGAATTTTCGGAAAACAGTGACCTCGGCGAAGACCAGGAAAAGTATGTTGAACCTATCCGGGAAGGCTGCAGCCGTATGTATGCGGACCACCTTGAACTAACCACTTACAACATGATGAGATTAGATGAACCCTTTCAGAGTGAAATTGGGTAAGGGAAATGCATTTCTTATCACTAATGAGATAAGTCGAACCTCTGACGGCGATTAGAACTTTTTATATTTCCATTGATTTATTCTCCGGGGCGTTGAAGAGTGTTACACCTCTCCTACTCATAAAGGGAATCAGATACGAAATGAGTAAACTGACAATCTAAATCAGTAATAAATTAGACGCGCATTGTGTATTGGTCAGTATGAAGAAGAGGTAAAAACTGCACTCACTCACACACACACACACACACACCTGTATATATATATATATATATATATATATATATATATATATATATATATATATATATACATATATATATATATATATATATATATATATATATATATATATATATATATATATATATATATATATATATATATATATATATATATATATATGTAGCGAAATTTCTCTAAGGCTTTCAATCATGGTTCCGAAAAAAAGGCCGTTTGGAGGGTAGCCAGAAGGAGAAGTTTCACTATATATATATATATATATATATAATATATGTATATATATATATATATATATATATATATATATATATATATATATATATACAGGTGGTTATCAAAATAATGGAAACACTAAGGAACATCATGGAAACCTTTATTATTATGGTGCAGGATCCCCTTTGCTTTGTAATACCACCTTATTAACCTTGGAATTGGACAAGTCATGAATATTGGTTAAGAATATATTATACCATTCTTCAGGTAAAAATCATGAAAGTTCCTGTCGAGAAGATGTGGTGGATATCGATACCTCGCTCTATTCGCTTATTCATATCACAGTGGTTGGATGATATATAGTCGGGGGGATTGTACAGGGCAAGATAAGATATTTGACTTTTTCATGCTCTTCAAACCAATACTTGATAGATTTAGCTGTATGTATTGGGGGATTATCATCCAGGAGAATGCCGTCTCCTGCAAGAAACAGTGTTTCCACCATTTGGATGGACTAGTGAGCTAAAATTTCGACATAGTGCTTCTCATTCATTCTCCCTTTTAGGGTTACAATAGGGCCTGAAGAAAACCATGAGATGCTATGCCAAAGCCTGATAGATTTACCTGCATGATTGACAGATGAGATGAGACAGCCAGAATCTTACGCTTGTGTAGGTGTACTCCAGACAAACGCACGTCCTGTTGCAAGGAACAACGTGAACAATAATTTGCCGGACCAAATGCCGTTTTTGGACATACTACTCCACCAGGATTTGCTCTCGTTGCACCAGTGTAGGCGATATTTTGTATTGGCATCTATTAGAAATCGCTTGGGAATAGATACTCTTCCGTAAATGGTTTGTTTGTGAAGTTCCCTTCTACCTCTAATGGTTGATACCGGATGCAGATGCAGATTGAGTTCTTCGGTCATTTTAATTGAAGTTGTTTTCTCTCATCATGTCGCGATCCGCTTCAATACCTCATGCGTCTCTTTCACTCAGCTCTCCCTTTCGTCCGCTATTCTGTTTGGCTAAGGATGCTTTTTTGTGCACTCTGTATGCTATCATGACTTTCGATACCATAGCTCGACAAACACCCAGTAACCTGGGGGTTGCAGTAACAGATATTCCAATTTAAACGCGCTCCAACAATATGCCCTTTTTGCAAGTTCTGCAAGGATTGATATTTTAACCTGTCCCCCCCCCAAAAAAAACCACGATACCCTGACCGTCATAACTTCTACATGACGGTAGAATAATACATACACTTTATTATGTAAACAAACACCGGGGGACAGACTCGTTTTTTAAGGAATACGGAGCACATTCATAAACACCACTAATATTGATAGGTGTTTCCATTATTTTGATAACCACCTGCATATAGTGAAACTTATCTAAGGTGTTTTGTCATGGTTCCGAAAAAAAAGGAGCCGTTTAGAGGGGTGGCCAGCTGGATATATATATATATATATATATATATATATATATATATATATATGTATACACTCACTTCCAAAAGTTAAGCACGGAGAGGAAAATGTTAATTTCCTTAAGCCAATCTGAATTAAAGAAGCTGAAATTTTCTGCAAAGGTAGAAAGAAGTATGCAAATATGTTAGGTAACAGCCAATCACGGTTTCGTGTCGAGAAATATGCAAAACAGGCAGTCGTATAAGAAGCAGGCATTGTAAAGGGTTACAGGAGTTGCATGTAAGTGCTGATGAAAGGTGTTTAGAACATTCGTACGATTTGTTTTCAAGCTAGACGCATTTCTATGGCTTCCAGAAGACGAATGGAAGATTCTGAGCGCTGATGGGCAGTCGGACGGATTGAAGCAGTACACTTTATCACAGATGTTGCTCTTTTCTTCGGCGTTCATCATTCCGTCATTTAACGATTATGGAAACAATTCCGAACCAGCCAAACAGTTGTCCGAAGACCTGTAGCCGGTCCTCCAAGGATCTCAGAAGATCGATATGTTGCTATTGTAGCCAAGAGGAATTGAAGATCGACCTCCACACATGTAACATCTATGGTTGCAGCGGCCAATGGTAAGACGATATCTGCCACTACTGTTCGTCGAAGACCACACATGAATGGTTTGTACGCCCGGGTACCACAAGTTTGTGTTCCTTTATCCATCCAATCCAGAGGGGCACGATTAAAGTGGTGCCGCCAGCATGTGAATTGGACTGTGTCTGATTGGGGCAATTCTATGTTCACAGATGAGTCCAGATTCACCCTACAACCGATGATTAGCGTGTAAGGGTCTAGAGAGAACAAGGCACATGCAATCGGCCCGAGAACATCACCGAACATCACGCATTCCGCGGTGGAAACATCATGGTCTGGGCAGGGATTTCATTGAGATATCGCACAGACCTGCACATCTACAGTCGAGGTTCTGTGACGGCTGTACGGTATCGAGATGAAGTCCTAGACCCCACTGTGAAACTGTACGCTGCAGCAGTTGGTCCTTCTTTCGTTTTAATGGACGATAATGCCCGTCCCCATAGAGCTGCCATCGTTGACGACTTTCTGGAGAGTGAGGGAATTGTGCGTATGGAGTGCCCAGCTTACTCGCCGGACTTTAATCCAATTGAAAATCTTTGGGATGCCCTCGGCCGTGCTGTATGTAGACTTTCCCACCTCCACCCACTCTCAGAGATTTAGAAACTTCCCTACAGGAGTAATGGCGATTACTGGACTCTGCGGTGGTTGATCACCTCGTAACAAGCATGATCACACGCTGTACACTTTGTATGAAGGTGAAGGGTACTCACATATCCAATTAATGTCGGTTTTTGTTGTTTGCTTTGCATTTAAACATCATTTTGTTAAGGCCGCAAATATCACGTCATCATATATTTTATGAAAATTTAATAATTGTTTTAATCTCTGTATGTAATTCTTTGTTTTGTTTCATGAATAAACATAGAGCTACTTACTTGCAGCATTTCATGTCAATCAAAGCAGTACTTGTCCATTTTTTTGCATTTTACCGCTCCGTGCTTAACTTTTGGAAGTGAGTGTCTATATATATATATATATATATATATATATATATATATATATATATATATATATATATATATATATATATATATATATATAGTGCTGCAACTGTCGAGAATTATGAATAATGGTAGACGGTAAGCAGACCATTCGAGTACAGTGAATTTACAAAATCTTTCTTTTTTTTATTAATATAAGCCAAACCTTAATTCCTTCAACAAGAGTCTCTGCTTGGCAGGTCAATGCAGCCTCGAGGTATTAAATAATTTAAGATCAGGTTCTTAAGCATCATTAGCCAAGATGTCATCGAGATCAGGGTAACCGCTGGGATGGGCTCTGTCCTATCGAAGAAGACACAAGAAATGCGAGTTGGAGAATCCGTCACTCCGATTCGGTTAAGATGTTTTTAATATTTATAAAAGAGTAGTACTAGTTTAACTGATTGGAAATACTTTCTCGATTCAGCTGTTGGCCAAATCAGATTTACTGAAAATATTCCACAGGAAACAAAATAGCTGGACCTTAGAAAGAAACCATCCGTTGACTTACAGAAACAACCATATGATTTCAGAAATTATGATAGGAAATCAATTTAAGTGCATGTTTAGGATTTAGTGCCGGGAGAGTGCAAAATGTTAGGGATATGAAATCGAGGTAAAGAGATGGAGCGAGTTCAGGAAAAAGGAAAAGAAAATTATAAAATTTACCATATTCGTCGAAAAATCTCCCCAAACACAAAAACGTTTAGATAATGGATTACAGCCAGTTTTATTCATGTTTCATCAGTTTTAGACGAAAGATGAATTCATTTCAAATTTCATAGCTGCCACCAGCCGTCAGATAGTGAAAAGTTTTATTAACGGCAAAACTATTCTATTTATCGAAGAAAAGAAAATGACGGTAGTACTATAAAGACTATAGAAAAGAAAATCTCGTAGTGCATTTTTGAAGGTCGAAAAGTGATGGAAAATGCTTTAATGGCATTGTTGATCTCAGACGAGATAGTTCTTCAAATAATGCGAAATAGATCCCGTCCAAATAACGTCGCATTACATTGCATCATTTTCACGGCTAAAAATTTTTCATTATTTAACATTATTTAAATAAGTATTTTTTTAATTTTGAAAGGTCCTTAAAAAATAATAGTAGGAACTCACTTACTAACCTTGCAGTATAATAGCGAATAATTAATTATGACAGTAAATTCATAGTAATTTTTATTTTACTTTTTAGATCAATACCCCAACCTGAAATAGTATTACACCCAGATGACCTGCCTCAAACCAAACTGGTAAGGATTGTTCTCCCGCTTTCGTATTCTAGGGGGATGTTCCAAGGGTTCTATGTTTCCAGGGTGTGTTTTTTTTTAATGTGTCAGATTCTGGATTTATAACAACAATCATTGTAGGGATTAGAAATTCTGTGCACCCCAGGCTGCTTCAGATTTATATATTTTTTATTATATCGTTTATTAAGCGGGATTAATCTGATCAGTGTCTTTTTCAATACGGACTTGAATCCACTTAAGAAATCGTCTTTACCAGTCTTCGAGTAAGTCGCAAGCCAGTCTCTGTATTCCTCAGGTGCGTCAATATCCTTTATGAGTGCAGTTTATTTTTATAGCCTGCCATATTAGACATTAAATTGTGAAATTGAAAAAGTCGTGTTAAAAAGAGAGGTCAAGGGTGGCTAGGGAATGAAGCTAACGCCGACATGTATCGGTGGCTTCAGCAAGTCTTTTACCATTTTGATTCCGAATCTAGTTTTACAACAGTTCCTCGGCTTGCCAGCTCTATGAGATAGGCTGCTGTTTCTTCGCACCAAAACGGCCAATATATTTTGCAAATTCCTGAATCGTCCTACATCGTCGAGGGAACAAAATTTAGCATGTCGGCCTATGATACAATATGATATTCGGACTGATGTATCAGGACTTTTCCCGTCTTCATTAGTAAACTAATTTACTTATAAAAATCCCCTTTAATGAATTTTTACCTTCAACACTACTTTAAAATGTATATACGCAACGCATTAGGTTAGGGAGAAAGATAATCGTAAAGCAGCCGGAAAGGGAACATTCCATTATAAAGTGGCGATGAGTATTACATTGGCGTGTGCTTTGGCGAGACAGAACACGGAAGCTCATGAAACAGTCTAGGTATTTAGGAGCTGTGATACACTGTATGATGCCCGGTGGCGTAGTGGTTAAATGCGTCAAACAGCCACCCCATAGGTCCAGGGTTCGATCCTGTGACTGGGCAAGGTCGACTCAGCCTTTCATCCCTTGAGTGGGTCGATAAAATGAGGACCAAGCATGCTTGGGAACTAAATTCTGGGGTCCCACGTCAGGTTAACCACCTGACTGAGACATATGCTGTATGGCACCCCAAGACCACGGTCAAGAAAACGGAGATGGGCACCGCCGGCCTTGGTCCACAGCGGACTGTTAAGCCATGCGCTAGTTTTTTTAGATACACAGTATGACACAAGCCTAAACTTTCTATGTACGCCTTGACGGTACGATGATCATTTTTTGTCTTGTTCAATACTTATATTTTCAAAGATTTATTGAGTTCTTGTGCTGACATTTTGTTGTTCAAGAAAGATAGTAAAAGTTCCACAAATGATTTCTCCAAGATGAATACTTTTTTTCTGTATAATTTTGAAGTATTTAGTGTTAGGAGTGAATGTCGACTCTTCGAGGGTTTAAATTATGGAATTTCTGAGCCAGAAATGCTAAATTACGTTATAAATTCCTTTGAGCAGTTGGTTGAAATTCAGAGGGGTACCCTAAATTTTCAATGTTCTTTAACTTTGGGACAAAATGCTAGGAAATGTGCTCCAAAGAGCTGTGTACTGGACTAAGGATGTATATGCATGCACTATATAACATGAGAATTAAGGACATGAATAATTACCATTTTCCTTTCAATTTACAGCCGAAAAGAAAAAAATTTAGGAAAGTGAGGAAATTTTTCAAGAAGTGGTCGTGCATTAATAAAGTGAGTACTTTTAACTTTACTCCGCATATCTACACATGTGAAAAGATCTGTTTGGTATTATTTATGCCACTTTGATAATACTTTAATAGGTCGTATGGAATATTTAGTGTCTAAAGGCTGTTTGTGTTTCCAGTAGTAATTTTTCTTTAGTTAAGGTATATCGTGTTTGAAGGACTTTTCAGTTAGTTCAAATTTAGAACTTATATTTATTTTCTTACCTCCAAGGTCATCTAATTATTAAATTCTGACCAATTCTACAGTTTACGAATTTACTAGACCTAGAGCGAGATGGACCTGCTAACATATAATGAAGGTCAACACCAAAGGATTAATAAATTGTGTTAGTTTTCTGAAAGTTAGTATAAAGAACACAGATACTATCAAACATTGGTACATATTTATATTCATATGTATTATAATTTTATAAATTGGATTTTCCCATGGTCTATTTATTCCGTTATCAACTTTTCTGCCCAACTTTTTTTTAATATCACGTATTCGTCAACAGATGCACAAACTTGACTATCAATGGAATGAAAGAATGATATAAAATCACTCCTTTTAGTGAAAAAGACTAAGATGTTTATATCAGCAAATCTAGAGAAAAGGGATTACTAGACGTTAAACTGCTTTTATTTTCCAAGTGTACGATCCACAAAAGTGGTAAGGGAATAGGAGGACGAGTAATAAGATGATTATGCAATTTTCAATTTTGTCTTCAACTGTGAGATTCCCAAATAGCCATGAAAAGCCTTATCGGATATAACACGGTATGACGACAACAATGTGATCGTGTTCTTTATATTTAAATAAATTATTTTGGGGCCCGAGCTATCCTAGTGGTATTGCGTCGGCTATCAGTACTGAGGTTCTTCGGATCGAATCCTGACAAGCGCTATTAAATACCTTCGTGTAGGGGCATGTTAAATGCGCAGATCGGAAAGTCCTTCTGGGAGGTCAGTGGGTGGGAAATGTTCGTTCTCTCCCCAGATGTCTTCCCTGGGGGTGCTCGGTCATAAATTGAGGTACCACCTAGCTGGACCTACCATTCAATCCGCAAAGCTTATATGGACCTGGTTTGGAACTTCCGGTCAGGGGACATTCGGAACCAAAAACAACAACAAATAATTTTTTTAACTTTGAATTGACAAAAGATTACCTCTTCATGCGTCATGAGTGTTAAGCTTAAAGCATTCATTCAACGTACCAAATTCCATTTCAATTAAGATTTCATTTTCTTGTATTGTATGTTTTCGTATGTGTTCTTGAGTTTAATGTATCTTGTATAGTATCAATCTATCTATCTATCTATATATCTAACTCTATATATCTATATATCTATCTATCTCTATATCTCTATCTATCTATCTATCTATCTATCTATATATATATATATATATATATATATATATATATATATATATATATATATATATATATATATATATATATATATATATATATATATATGTTCTTTTTTTACAGAATGACGAAGGCTAGAAAAACTGCTAGGAAGAATTTAAAATGTATGTAAAAAAATTTGAAAAAAATCAATAATATTTGGCTAAAATGTTAAAAAAAATTGAAATGTTTAACTAAAACTGCGGAAAAAAATGAAATAGTGACAAAAAAATGCGAAAAAAATTTTAATGTGATCGTGAAAAGGTTAAAAAAAATAAATAAAAGGTACAAATGAAAATACAAAAGAAATATAAACGAGTACCTAAATATTATGATATGTTTACCTAAATTTAAAAGAATGTATAACATTTTTTGAAATATATGTACCATTGCTAAAGGAATGTTTAAATATATTTATATAATTACTAAGGAAAGTTTTTAAAAGGTGATCGAAAACATTTGTACTAAATATATGTCTCTGTGTCAAAAAAATATATTCATGAGAATTGTATGTTTAATTTTTTGTTTGCTTTATATTTTGAAATGTCTCGGCTGAATGTAAAAATTATTGTGATTGTGAATTAATGTGATTGTGAAAAAGTTTAAAAAAATGTTTAAAATGTGCCACAGAAAATATAAAAAAATTAAAACGAGTACCTATATATTATGATTTATTTATCTAAATTTAAATGAATGTGTAATTGTTTTAAAAAATATATGTATTGTTACGAAACGAGTGTTGAAATGTGTTTATTTAATTATTAAAAGTAGTTTTTAAAAGTGAATGTAAAAGTATTTGTTTAAATGTATGTATCTGTCTCAAAAAATATATTTATAAAAATTGTATGTTTAATTTTTTTATACCTTGAAATGTCTCGGCTGAATGTAAAAAAAAACTATTATTATGATTGTGAATTAATGTGATTGTGAAAAAGTACAAAAAAAATATAATTTACAGCTGAAAATACAAAAAAAATTGAAACGAGTACCTAAATATTATGATATGTATACCTAAATTTAAAATAATACATAAATTTTTTTTGAAATGTGTGTATCGTTGCGAAATGAATATTTAAGTGTATTTATATAATTATTAAGAAAAGTTTTTTAAAGTGAATGTAAAATATCGGTTTTAAATGTACGTATCTGTGTCAAAGAAAAATGTATTTATGACAATTGTATGTTTAATTTTTTGTTTTATACCTCGAAACGTCTCAACTGAATGTAAAAAAGAAATATTGTGAAATTTGTATGGTAAAAACGTTTAAATATGTTTCTCAAGAGAGAAAATCCAATTATTTGCCTAGTAATTTAAAACAAAATTACGTTTGTATACGTAAAAGAAAGTTTTTTTTGAAATTATGTATAATGAAAGGAATTTTTGAAATATGTGTTTGTAAAGTAACTAAAATGTGGATGCAAATTTATATTTTATTTTAAATGTATATGTGTAGATAAAAAGATATTGTATGTGTGTCAAAGAAACGTATCTGTGTCAAAGAAAAATGTATTTATGAGGATTGTATGTTTAATTTTTTTTTGTTTTATATCTCGAAAGGTCTCGGCTGAATGTAAAAAATTAAATATTGTAAAATGTGTATCGGAAAATGTTTAAGTATATTTCTCAAAAGAGTAAACCAGATTATTTATCTAGTAATGTAAAAAATTACGTTTGTGTACGTAAAAGAAAGTATTTTTTGAAATTATGTATGACGAAAGGAATTTTTAAAACATGTGTTTGTAATGTGACGAAAATCTAGATGCAAAGTTTTTTAAAATTTTAAATGTATATTTGTATATAAAATTATATTGTATGTGTTAATGTTCCGTGTTATAACTTCAGAAAAAATTTTCTGTGTAACCTTGTCAGTAGCTTATTATGAAGTATTTCATATGAACGAGAGACCAAAACTTTATTGTTGTGTTTATGGAAATAATTTTGTAAATATGTGTAATATTTTTAAGAAGAACTTCCAGACTTGAACTTGCAATTTTCACTGGCATCCAACCAATCAACTTGCAGATGTATATATTATGGCCAGCCCAAAACAACAGAAATAAAAACAATAGCACAACCGACTGATGTGTTTTCATTTTATGTCTGCTGTTTTATTTTCCTTTTCAACGTTTTCTGTAGGAAGACGGCCTGCATGATGTATTTTTAGTGCAATTTATCTGAGATTTGAGCAACATAATATAACCTGAAATATTCTGATATAGTCTCCTAGAAGTCCAGTGGTGAACGTATCGGGAATAGTGACTGCGGGAGCCAGGATAAGAGCCTTTGTATGCTCTTGTATCTTTACACTATGTATATTTTTATAAACAAGGTATTTTAAAATATTATGGGAAAACACTTCACTAAATTTTCAATAATTTAATTGGAACCGAATATTTAATTTAACAAAAATTAAGCAAATTAAATTCTTTTAATGTGATGGCTGTTTTTGCAACTGCATACTCAGCTTTGAATTTCGTGTTTGGGTGTTTGACAAAGCTAGCCTCATATCATCTTCGATACTCAGTCGATTTCGAAACTTCGTTTTGATGTGGACAAGTGCTGAAAAACCGCCCTCACATAGATGCGTTGTGGCAAATGACAGCAAAATACACTACTTATCGAAAATTAAGGAAAAATCACAAAAAGAGGGATAATACGTTCAAAACTAGGCTAATCTGTTTAAAATTTGAATATATTGTTAAGTAAAAGGTGCTGAACAATACTACATTATGTAAAATAGTGGTGCTGCAGTCGGAATACGTCATTTGCGAGGAGCATAGAAGTGCATGCATTAGAGCAAAGCGGCAATTGTCGCTGCGAGGCTAAGTCTAGACATCTGGCATAGCCAAATTGTAACAATGACCTCCAGGCATCATTCGATCGAAGAACTGCGATGGCGAGCTATTGGGAGACTACAGACAGGACAAAGTGATATAGAAGTATCCAGGTGGCTAAATGTGAGTCCTTCTGTAGTTCATAGACTTCGGCAACAATTTCTAACCACGGATTCGGCATCCAAGAGGTTCAGCGAAGGACGGCCATACGCTACGACGAGTGCCGATGACCGATGTTTGTCATTATGCGCACGAAGGAATAGAATCGCAACTCCGTCTGAGATCAGATCCTTCCTCGATGGAAGCTCCAGATGGTTGGTATCAACCGTAACCGTGCGTAGAAGGCTTCACGAAGGTGGTCCTTTTGCGAGGCGACCAGCCATTTGCGTCCCGTTCACGTCACGCCGTAGGCGGGAACATTTGCAGCGGGCACGTCAACATGTCCACTGGACGCGTGATCAATGGAGGGCTGTTCTCTTTACGGATGAGTCCAGGTTTATCCTCAAATGCGATAGTATGCGTATTTTGATTTGGAAAGAACCTGGAACTCGTTTTCATCCATCACACATCCGTGAAAGAGATGCATACGGATCATGGAATGTCTGTGTTTGGGGTGGTATCTCTTTGGGAGGACGCACAGACTTCCATGTTTTTCCCCGTGAAAATGTGAATGCTCACACCTATAGAGATGACATCCTTGAATCTTATGTGCACAATTATGCCGTGGCAATAGGTGATGCTTTCGTGCTACAGGACGAAAACTCGAGATCGCACAGGGCTCGCATCGTGGATGCTTATCTTGAGCAGGAAACAATTCAGCCATGGTGTGGCCTGTTCGGTCAGCGGACTTGAATCCTATCGAGCATGTTTGGGACGCTTTAGGACGACGTATAGCTAATCTCAATCCTCCTCCTAGGACCATAGCCACGCTTTCAACTGCTTTGCAAGAGCAATGGCTCTCACTACCTACCGAACTCATAGACCGCATAATTGACAGCATCACAGATCGCTGTATGTGCTGTATTGCTTCTTGGGGGGATCATACGCCATATTAAATGCACTTTTCCTATACCAAACTGACAGATCCTATTTGTTCATTGTATACATATGCTAGCTTCTATGACACCAAAATTATCTGGCGATTTCTTTTTATGCTATTTTATACCTCGCTGTGTGTTGTATAATGTGTATAAGGTTCATTAAATTCTACGCGTAACGTTTTGAGTAATCGCTATTTTTATGACTTTTCCTTAATTTTTGACAACCAGTGTATGAAAGGGAAGTTTGGATCATTGTGGATAGGTTTGATACATAGCACACCAGAACTGAATGAGTGATTTTTCTCTAAACAAATCACGCACCGATGAATCATTCTGAAGATAAAAAAAAATCATGCTGTATTTCTTCGGGTATACTAATCACGTCTAGAGAAGTAGAGAAAGGGTTTCGAGCAAGTACAGCTTTTCTTTGAGCTCAGGGATGCTGTCCTCAATTTCAGTCAAATTTAAATTACATTTTTTAAAATTCAGAAATCCGGATACAGAATTTAGTACAAACCACCTACACAATACTGTATTTGAAAGATATTTAACATAATTTTGAATTTTTTAATTAAGTAAATAATTTATTGTGTTGACATTATCAATTTGATGAACTACTTGTAAAAAGATATTAGACTCAAACAATGATTTTTTAAAAAGGATTTGCTCTACTTTGGTCGCCTTTATTTAAACTTTTCTTCTTAAGCAACTAAGATGCAGAATTTGGAATAATGTCTTTATAAAATCGAATTGTTTAAAATATGTTTTATCAGTTTGGGGTCGTTTTTTAAATGCCATTTATGGTGTTAATATCAGTAGTATGATGACTATTTATAGTGGCTATCTTATCTAATATAGGAAACTTACCTGAGATTTGCTCTGTTTCATTCACATTCAATTTACATTTTTCTTCAATTTAAGTGTTAGAGATCTAGAGTTTAAAATACTATAGATACATACAAATTCATTTAAAAAATATTCGCAGAATTTTAAATCTTTAATTCAATATACCATACTTGGGTTAGCACAGGAGAAGGTGGGATTATGGACCCTGCATTTATTATGGACCCTGCATTTATTATGGAACCCCTTAATATCTTCCCTATGAGCGGCCGCGCGAAAGAACTATGCCCTAGAGCTCCTAGATGGCTGCAATGGATAGTCAAGGTCATCGACCTCTGTCCACTCCCGAATGACGTCCTGTGACCAATTGCTTGTTTTTCGAGTTTACAAACTTTTTTTTTCCAGATAAGTAGAAGTGAATATTTTTCATTACTACTATGTTCGATAAAAACTGATTCCTATACCTTATTCTACATGATATAAAGTTCTTTTTAAGCTAGTTCGAAATTAAATTCCATGTAATTCATAATGTGGGGTAAAATGTTGGGGGTTCATATTAACATCCACTTTGGGTCACCTGTTAGTTTTGACTTTTTTCACTTATGGGATTGTATACATCTTAAGATTTGATTTAACGGCAAATCCGGTTAAGGTTGTTTAGATGAGTTTTGGAAAAGGTTAGAGCCAAAAAATATGAAAATCAATCTTTGGTATGTTCACAGTGAGCCAAAAACAAAAGGGTGTTCACTATCCCAACTTCTCTTCCACTATTAATTTGATATACCATTCATTTCCTAGTTCAGAGTTTCCCGAAGTGTGTTCTACGGACCTCCAAAAATATTAGGGGTTCCGCGAGACAGTCTGACGGCCAAACCATAATTTATCTTATTTGCCACCAAGATGCGCTGTCACGCTCGGTGACTAGATACACTGGCTTCTAATAATTTGTCGTAAAGTGCAGTAAAATGTGTAAAATTTGTCGTAAGTGGTGTGGGAAATATAGGTTTTTGTTTCTCCGATCACAGAAAGACGGGGGCTTGTGGTGCGTTGAGCTGCGTCAAATTACGCGAAATGACGCACATTTTGACGGAGTAGTATCACACATCGTACCGCATCATACGCCAGCAATTGGTTTGCTCTCCATGTATATTACCTGGTCGCATGGTTTCTCCCTTGAATGTACACGGGAGTCAATAAATAATTACAAATAATTACAAGATAAAAAGACTTTTTAAATACGATGTTTTTAAATTTTCTGTTGAATCTAGCATGGGGGTATAAATAAAAATTATCCCATTGTAATGAAAATGTAATATGCTTGGCTCACTATTACGTTAATAGATGGCTCCTGTAGCGGAGTTACTTTTGGAGCAGTTACTCCAGACGCTTCTCGTATTTTTACGTAATGGATTTTAAAATATGGAATAAAGATGGCTAAAAGTATTAAAATAATTCATTGTCATCGTGTTCTGAGCTATTCTAAAAGTTTCAAATGTCTAGATAGTCGGGAACTTAGTTAAAAATCGATTGCATGTTTTGTACCAGACAAACACACCCACAAATACACAAACAAGAAAGCAAATTAATCAAAATATGGTAATAAAAAGATATTTTTCTTTTTTTCTTTAAGAAAACTAGAGAGCCATAAAGATTTTCACAATTTTGTGTTAAAAAATTCAAAACAGGTAATCAAATGGCAACGAAAGTTTCCTATAAAATATGTTACCTTATTACTTTCGAAGGGGGGGGCACATCTTACTGGTGAATCACTTATCAAACCTTGCGTGAAAGATGTCGTTTCGTGTGTATTTGACGAAGAGTGTTTTAAACAAGTTGAAGCTGTGTCTCTTTCCAACACTACTGTATCATCGCGTATTAACATTATATCACTTATGAGTTTGAATAATATATTAAAAAAAACAATATGTAGAAGTGTAACTCATTATGCCTTTCTTTGGCCTATTATACATGCTATTGCCAACGTGATAAATCTAGGGATTTTTTTGCCTTACAAATGTGCAAAGGAATCCTGTGATAACAAACGAAATAGGTTAGGGGCACAATATGAGTCTTCATTTTATTAGATTCCAATGAAGGAGATCCTTCTTTCAAGGGAATTATCTCCCGAACCTTGAGAATTTGAACGGTATTACCAGGCTAAAACTAAAGTATTTATGTAAATTGAAATCCTATTTCGCGAAATTTTCTGCGTAATGAAACTTTCTACTTCTATATTTCTATAAGATGGCTTTACAATGCGTCAAATCACTGCTTGGATTTTATTCATCTCCACTCAAATAGCTTTTTCAAGGACAGTGAGAGCAGAAACCTCGCTTTTTGTGTCTCTCTTTCAAATTTCCAAGAAAGGAACATTGCATACAAAGGGATATTACATTCTATAACCTCTGATTTCATTCCCTGGAGAAGAAATCTCCGGTTTTAGAAGGACAGTTGGGCATTCCCCTATTCAGGACTTGTGTGTTGCACTTTTTGATGCTAGAGGAATTTAAAAGCATTTTTAGATGGGTGAGTTGGGGTAGAATTGCTAGAAAACGATTAGACATGTATTCTTCGAAAATCACTCACCCAAAATGACTTTAATATTTTCTCTACATAACCCTTTGATAGATCCCCTGGGGATCCAAAAATCGAGGCTTTGTAACCCCTTTCTTGGAAATACAGAGAAAACTCAACCTATCGTTTTTCAAGGGACCGATTGAATTGAACGATAAATGCGGGAAAACGATAGATGCAGGAACATAACAAAGCTATGTGATCGTCTGGACTGGATGAAATAGACAACACATACGGGAAAACAATGATTCGGAGAACGATCGATCGAGATTCCACCAATCCAAAGTATAACGTCTCTCTAAAGTAATCAGTATAAGACGGTGGATAACAATGTTTTTTTGTCGTTCTGATTTCGACTGATGTATTGAACCTTTTGAAAAATACACCTAAACTTCACCAGTACTGATTTGGCAGTACCTCGACGATGAAGGTTATAGAGGGGCCATGAATTTAACATTTTTTAACTTAGTAGCCCTTTGCTAAGTTGATCATCTTTAGCTTTTTTATGGTATTATTTGCTGAAAGTGTTTTCTATTTTAAAGTTAACATCCTGTTTATAAGTGTTTAGATCTTTGACATAATGTTGTTGTGGTTTTTCCCTTCCTTTAAGGGAATCTCCGGTTTTGATAAGACATGTTGGATCTGCGGATGCTGAAAGTATGAGTTTAACGACATCAGTTGTTTACTGGTCTCATAAACCTAAATTTTTCTGGATTCAAGAAGCTTTTAGTAAGTACAAATTTTCCTTATAAAATTCAACAAATGTCGTCCAGAGAAAGTGCATTTCTTTTTCTATGAAAAGGTATTTGTATCACTGCACTTTCAAAAACGTTTAAGATCTCCCCAAAATGCTTAAGTTAACCAATTAATAGTTTTGTCATGATTTTGAAGACAGAATATCCCGATTGTAACATAAGGCAAAGGATAATAGGTGATGGGAAATCCAAACCTTAGATTAATGTATCAGCAATTTGGGTACCTTTTTTTCGCTAAAGTGTCAGATTTGATTATATCTATAAAGGGATTCCTTAAATATTTCTTGTCCTGTGATGTTCCGATAATTTAAATGGTATTTCAGAGTCTCGAAAGAAAACTGAGTGTTTCTTGAAATGTTGTTAAGATATTGATTTAAGGCAGTTTTATCAACATCATCGTGCAATGAGAATTTTAAACAGGGATAGATACTTCTTATCCTTTTTCAGTTTTTTATGCATTGGTGAAAACAAGCTCTTGAAGTCAACGCATATGTAATAATCATTTTATAGTAAAATACATCAGTGCCACTTTAGCAGATACTTATTTTTAAAAATTGTGTTTAATATATTTTCGCAGTTTATATATATATATATATATATATATATATATATATATATATATATATATATATATATATATATATATATATATATATATATATATATATATATATATATATATAAATTAATTAAATGTGTAAAAATTTTCGCTGTTCATATACAATGCAGAAGTTTTCATCAAATTTAGCTTTCCCGCATCACAATTATTTCATTTCAGTGGACGAAAACAACCACTTCGTAGAATTCTAAATATATGATTCATTTTCGATAATTCACTGGCAGAAATGTCACTTTAAAGCCTAAAGAACTGTTTTTTATTAGTGTCCGCCATGTTGGATCTCTCTGTTACGCAACAGAACGGCAACAATATAGAAATCAACAGTGGCTGGTCAACAAACGAAACCATTGTTGGAAACAATGAAAAGCTGCTTATCTTACAAATTTCTTTCAGTCTAAATCTGACCCGCTTCAAAGATGTTGCTCTTGCTTATCTTTGTGGTTTTTTTGCTATTTTTAGCGTTTTTCTTGTGCTTCTATCTTAAAGTAGTGCACAGGCTGTTTCCTGGCGAACGAGGCGAGAGTTCCGTTGCAGTAAGATTTCCTTCTATCTCTGAGTTGAATTTTAAAAGCTTTTAGGTCAACACATTTGACTTGCCAATCAATCGCAAACAACCCGCTGTTAGGTTATCGTGATATCACGAAAGTTGAAACGTATGCATATTGGATTATCATCAGTGATATTGGATTCATTCAGATGGGTTCTATCCTATGGGGATAAGTTTCTCACTAATTAACTTTAATCTAAATTAAAGAAAATTTAAATTTAAAAAAATGTTGCAACGTGTAACAGAGAAGGAAATTCTTTTCACATGCGAAATCTTTCTTTCAAATAAAACACGAATAATATTTTTAAATTTAAATCATTCGGAAGAAAATTTGGTATGTATTTTAAATGCAAATAGTTTCCTTCAACAGGCGACAATATATATATATATATATATATGTACAAAAGTGAAGATTTTCTAAATGTACCATTCTTGTGTGATTGTCAATAACTAAAGAGTGGAGAAAAAATTTATTTTAAATGCCGAATTTCACCAAAATTTTCTCCTTTTAAATGTACGGAAGGTGCATCTCTTGGGAAAACCCTCGTGCTCAACCAGTACCATGCTACTCTACAGTAGCTTTTACACATAGAACATGTTCTGTATTTTGTATGTTAGCATTAAGGAATTTTACAAGAAGCTGAATGCAACGCCAAGACTTTTTTTGATTTTTAAATTATGCGTTAGAAGCAGGTTGACGATTGCCACCGGTTGCTCTCTACGATCACTGGGTGCAGATCAAATCATAAGACGACCATTTCCCTGCTCTGGCCACCTGTGGTATTTGACAACATAGACTTATTTTAATCCTATTTTTACGAGGATCATCTGGTGCTATAATGACGTATAAGTCGTATCACGTGATCTGAAAGTAGTCGAATCCATGGCCCAAAGAGTCGCCATTCAACTCCCAGGTATAGGATTTTACCTTCCAAAGCAAATCCACCAGTGTGTCAAACATTCACTAAACAAGTCAGAAATTATTTGTATGTAAATTCCCCAAAAGAAGTATTTGCTCGAATAAATTAACGACCAAAGTCATTGTGACGAAATGTCCCCAACCATTTGCTTCACAAAAACCATAAACACTTACAGAAGTATTTATTAAGCATCAGAAAAATATTTTTTATTTTTAACCAGTTTTTGTTTTCTCTTTATAAATGAAACTATATTTTTTCTCGGCAGAAAAATTTTTCTAACCTAACTTTCGGTTTTAAAGCAAATACAGTATGCAAATTTATATTCATTGAGCAGTCTTGTATTTTCAAAAGACTTTTTATATTGTTTTGGTAGTGGCAATTCAGTTAGCTTTAGCTATCATCTATTCGTAAAACTTGCATAGTTCTACGTGCAATACGGGATGCCATAGCTCTTTGTGAATTTAGTTACTGTAAAGTTCGTAAGAAGTTTGAATTTGTCTAATTACCATGTTTTTATTATCTCGCTTTCTTGTTTTTGTGTCTGTCCAGTACAAATCTTTCAATCGATTTTTAACTAACTTCCCGACTAGCTAGACATTTGAAACTCTTAGAATAGCTCAGAACACAATGACAATGCATTCTTTTAATACTATAATTCTCTTAATTTTAGCCATCTTTAAGCAGCATTGAATTCGTTTTCAGTTAATTTTGTTGTTTGAAAATTTCTTATAATTGCTCTCTTTATTACGCATTTGATGATTTTCTTTCAAGTTGATGTGATAATTCTGCAAAACAATTTTAAAAAAGTATTTATTAATACATAGAATTGTCAAGTTTATATGATTCAACAGAAAATTTAAAAACGTGGTACATAAAAGTTCTTTTTATCTTGTAATTATTTTATATCCTAAATATCCAGGTCGACTGCTCAGCATTCATCTTGTTTCCTAATCTTGCCAGAATACCTTCCTCTCTATACTTTTTAGCAAAATTTTTCACCAATTTTCGGAGAAAAAAATCGATTTAAAGTTCTTTTTCCGGCTTTCTTTACGGATTTTGTTATATTCTACAGTCTAAAGTAATACATTGAATAAACGGAAGCGAACGCATAGCTATAGGAAAATGGTTGAACATCAGCATCCGATCGAAATGGCGACCGCATTTGGCGAGATTGGACAACAAAATTCTTTTAACGATAACTTGGCATAGGAAAGCTTAATTCTTTCTGAATAAAAAAATGAAATGAGTGGAAGTTCTATATGGTTGAAGATTTGGAATTTAACGTTAGTTGTCGAATAGTGTAATGAAACGTTCTTGTAAACAACTTGTATGTTGCAATTTTGATTTCAGGTTTCAATTTTAAGTTCAAGACCGGTTCCATAGGTGAAGAGGCGAGATGACCCACTCAGGTGCCGAACTGAAATAGGTGCCAAAATGACACATAGTAAAAATGCGAAATTTTTACGGAATCTTAAACATTGAAGTATAGAAACGCAATCAAGCAATTTTCTGCAATAAAGTCTCTAAGAAGGATTTAGTAATCCTATTTATTACATGACATATTGTATTCAAAATTATTCAAAAGAACCGTTTTTAAATTCGCCACAGTATATCGGCCCGGCCCTGAAAGCAACACGTTTTAGTCTTGAGCTGAATTTTACCATTTTCCTTTCCTACCACTGAACTTAGGCATTATAGATGTCAGTGAGGTCAAAAAAGAGTCAATCACTACAAATTGTTCGTTCATGGAATGCCGATTGAATAGCGGCTGAAAGGCGACTCTGTGCGGTTCATTGGAGATCCCTCATTATAGTCTGGTTGCCACATGATGTGCTGCAAAAGAGTAAACTTTCTGTTTGGCAAAGGTACAGAACGCGTTTAGTTGTGTTAACTTCTGTCTTAAACATGATAATCTGATTCAGTGTTAAAATTTGAAAGCCATGTATTAAATAAGTAGATATTACGTCAGCAAGAGTTGTACACTTTTTTTGGCATTTATGGCCGCGCACCAGTCGAAAATACGGATCGTTAGTGTCCACATTGAGCTATGAGAAATTTTTCTTTCGGTACTTTTATAATCACTGATTGCCAGTTTCATAGTCTGTTATGGAACCCGCATTTAAATGAAATGTAAGTGTTTTTTAATATGTTTTAATTTATACTTTTTCAAAACACAAATTTAACTTCGAAGCAATAGATATCCATAATTTTATGTCTTGTAAAAAATGACCACTGAAAAAAATTAATTAAAAATTACGTGATCATTGTTTTAAGGTCTACCTTGATAGAAAAAAAAACCCAGAATTAAAAATATCCATTCTGTAATCTGCGATTAGAAAAATATCGAGTTGAAAATTCCTATAGCTTAACACTGGAACTGAAGATCTGAGAAGTCAGCCGATATCCTGCCTTTATGACATCGCAGAACTTTATCGTACTGAATATCGAAAAAAATATTCTTTCTTTCTATGATGTTACTATTTTAAAGTAATACAGGGAATTCCATTAAAAAGAATGTGGTGCTAACTAAATACTAATAGAAGCTCTTTCTCTCTTGCAGAATGGTTCTCCTCGCGTGGTTGTTGATGTGAGTGCCATATTTGATACTTTTGTTTCTTTATAAGGCCATATCTTTTTTCAAGTAAAATGTATTGGAAGGTACAGATATCGACGATTCAGAGCCTCTCTCGTAAGAGATCCGTTGGTAGAATGCCGGCTACGTGATGAGGGAACTCAATTCCTGGAAAACGGTCTTAAAGAGGGACTATGTAGGAGTCAACGATTACTGACCTTTAGAAATTATATGACATATTTATCCAGAAAAAAATAAATATCATCTGAAAATAAATAAACCTATATGCATAAAAGGCTAACGCTGCTAGTCACGTTTATATATAAGAGGTTTCATGTTTAGGCGCGTTAAGCACGCGAGTAGTAGAGGTTACCAATTTTGGCTCACTATCGGCTCCAAAAAATTCAGTTGTGAAATATACGATAGTGCCTTTCTGGTGAAGGGTAAATAAAAATATATGATATCACTCAAGGGGTGAATTTTAGTGTTCCATCATTTTGACGGGCTTTTAACTAGTACATATGTTACGGCCAAAGTCCGAAGTCCGGCCAATTCGCGAAATGGATGGCCACTTCTAGCATTTGCCTATTGACTTGGCCAATGTTAGAATAATCGAGATCTTACGACTCCTACCGGCTTTGGTCGGCCCAATTGCAATGTCACCGGCAAACAATGGACAGTTTGAGAATTATCGAAGAAAAATTGTCCTTTTCAATTTAATTTTGAAGTGATTTGTTCTCCTTTGACTATTTTTCCTTCAAATGCGGCAGACGGTTTTTTGGACGTTATTCTTACCGCCATATGACACAACGGATTTGCTGGCCACTTTTCTGGGAGCACCGTATAGGTGGACCAGCATTACCCCCTATGGATCGGTACCGTAATTTTGAACCGAGTCAAGTGACGAGAGCGCGTCACTTGACCCCGCACCTCCAGAGGTAAATTTGAGAACTTGGATGACATTGCAACCGCAATATATTTTACGTGCCCCGGCCACTATTAGTGAACACGGCGGTGGATTTGCAGCGGAGAGCATAGAACCAGAGACGTTTAGATTGCTGGCCCGCTGCTCTTACCAACTGGGCCACCGTGCCTTTCTTCTCCTTTGACTAAAGAGATTTTCACAGTGGTAATAATATGAGTTCGAACTGTTATGATCAACTCCATATACTGTATGATCCGTCTTCCTCAAACTAGTAGCTTTGGCCATCGGGTGCATCACGAATGGACCGACCAAATCCCGAAGCAGTCGTCAGTACTCGATCACTTCTGGTTTTGCCCAAATAACTTGCCCAAAATAAGAATGGCCAAAGAAAGAAGTGATAGAACTTTTTATTGGGACTTGTTTTAAATGACACAGGAGTGAATTAAATAAATTCAACAGCCAATTCAGAAAAAATGGAATTTTCTTAAAGTTTACGAGTAGTGTGATCTCTAACATACCATTTTTATTAAAAGTTAGATGGTTTATTTTATTAACAGTAACAGCAGAAGTGGAAACAAGATTTTAGACCAACAACCCCAGCAGATCCCCCCTCCCACCCCAAAAAGAATCAAGCTATATCATTGATCATACTTTCCTGCAATCAGAAGAAATAATAAAATCGCGAAACACAGCCAAATTGTAAATAGGATTTTATGCCAAAATTTAATCGTCAAACCGTTCATTTCTTCTTATTGTTCTTTTGAATGAGTTCCCTGTTTATACTCGTTTTATTCCAGTAAAGTACGTTGGTTGAAAGAAAAAATTATTGAAGTTCATAAACTGCTCCAAATGCTATTTAATTTAATAAAAAAATAATGCCGCATTTACACCCAGATGCTTTAAAGTTCCATTACTTTTTCAGGCTCTATCAAATTCCATCTGTGAAGGGCATGATGAATGGGCGATAACGAACACCAGGTAAAAATATGAGAATAAAATTGTTTTATTAAAAATTCGATTTTTCATATAAGCGATTGTAATTCCATATGTAACAGTTTTTACTTCGTTAAATCGGAAATGGACGCTTGCAAGAGCCTCTTTAAATGATATTTAAGGTACTTCCTTGTCAGGAATCACGAATAAGAAATTTATTAAAGAAGCAATTAAACTGGTCTGTTTATTCACTCTGTTTAGAGAAAAACAAAATGAAAAATTTCGAAGTAGCATGAGCTCTTAACGGAAATTTGTTTTAGAAAATTCAGGGATTACGCAAGTGTTGTGAAGCCGAGAAATTACGACGCCAAAATGGGAAGCCGTATCGGAACAAGTGGTAGCAAATTAGCGAATAGTTAAGCCAGTCAAAAAAGGTGAAACATGAAATGCGTTGTGTATTAAATTAAGTTACAGAATTACTTTTAAGTAACAATGTGACATGATAGCTAACCCAGATAGGTTGTCTCGGGTAACATAGATTAAGTAGAATATTTACCTTATGTTAACAGCACTTAGCTTAGCAAGAAAATACTTAACCCTACATACAGCCTGACCCACGTGCTAAGCAGATTACAATACTCAAATTACTCATACCTAGGAAACATTGTCTACTACAGTAAATTAAATTACAGACAAGGGGTTTAAGGAGCAAATAACTAATTTATTCAATAAAACACAATAAAAAGGTAAATACTTATACCATGCTATGCCTCTCACCACACTCCCGGTCACCCATAGTCGCTCCTAAAGGTCACCAACCTCTTTCCAGTCCAAGGGCTGTCTCCCGCTACTTTTCGAAGCTAGCCTGACATGCCAAGCTGTACTTCGCGCCTGCGCAATACAGGCTCAATACACCAGATTTGGCGTGCATCTCCTTTTTTGGCAATAAATCATTTTTTTTTCTGCCAATGTATGGCAGTTATGAGAGACAGTTATAAAGACCTGAATATTAATGGATATACTCCATGAGTCTTTATAACACTCTCCCCCTTCACCAAGTGAAGAAAAAAAACACATGAGGGAAAATTTCCCAATGAGAGTTGAGTTCAATGTGCTAGGAGTGGGAGTTGGCAGACTTACAAAAAGTTACATTGAAGATCCTTTGGAAAAATGTGGTTACACCAGTGCATTACAATGTATTATATTGAAGATCCTAGATGAGGGAAAAATATTCATTAATGCTGATATTGAGTCTAATTTACAATGGTATACATTGGAGACCCTAAATGAGGGAAAAAATTTGTTAAAGCTCATACTGAGTCTAGCTTACACTGGTATACATTGGAGATCCTAAATGAGGAAAAAAATTTGCTCCTAATTTTGATTATATGACCATAACATTACACAGGGTATGTACATTATATAAAAGAACATTAAACACTTCACGTCGGCTGGCCAGCCATTGAAAAAACAAAAAAAAACACAAAAAACAACCCTGTAAAAATTCACTTAGAAAAAATTAAAGTTACATTGGAAAGCAATGAATGTCAATTGCAAAAATTATGTGTCCTAGATAGGCAAAGTGTCATGGATAGACAAAGTGAAAGCACTAATAACAGTCAACATTGTGACAGAGAGCATGGTGTCATACAGAAGAGTGTCATTACTATGAGAAAAGTTTCAAGACACCTTGGATGAAGAAAATAACTTGTAACACAGTATATCACACTGTACCATGCATATTACAAACAGTAAAAACAAATGTGCATAAAAACTTTAAAAAAAATGCAAAATTTGTGTTGGGATATACATTATGGTGAGTATATACCCTAAAATCATAAATTGTAGGACACTATAACATTATTCACAAGCAAATATACAATATAACACAAAAATACATGATTATATACAAGAAACAGTTGATGCATTACCCACTTCACAAAGCTAACAGGTGAGTTGATTCAATATGGAAACTTATAAAAATTTCACCTATATGCAGCAGGTGATGTACAACTGCAGGAGATAGTGACCATGTTGAGGTCGAGAACCTTCAAACCTGTATACAGTACATAACAGGATTCGATGCTTTTCTGGAAAGCTGGTCACCCATAAAAAATACACAAAAGAATAAGTTAATACATATATATATTTACAAAAATGTGAGGACTTATTTCTGAGAAATGGAAAAAAATTGCCTTGTGCAATAAAAAAACAACTTCATTTCCCAAATGACAAAATCGAGAATATTTTGGATGATTAAAATATCACAGGTTGCACATAAGGTACAAAAAAAAAGAACATATTCAAGGAAACTCGCAAATGAAAACAAACTGATAGCTGATATCAGATGATGTTTCCTGCAATTCAGGCAAAGTGTGAAACAAAACTTAATATTAACTATTGCTAGGCTATTTACAATGGTATATGGGAGAACCAAATGATTTTAATTGCATATTATTATATTTTGTATCAACAAAGTGGTTAAATTAGCATTTTACTTTTCTATTGGTAGACTCAATAACAACAGAACTTTAGAATTAAGAGTCGACACCATTATTAGCTTATAGAGGTTAAAGAAACAAGGTTGTGCATACTTAACAGATATATTAGGAATGGAGTAACTTCACAGATATTAAAAACTTTAAAAAGATACAGAGGTTATTGTCCCGAAATGACGTTATCTGTTTGTATTATTGATAATAAAAGAATCGTAATTAATCATACCTTGCTATTTTTTGGAAGTTATTTGGCAGTTTTCAAGCCAAGAGGGATTTTTAAAAACATTTTTAGTTAATATGCCATTTTTTCAAAGTCTCAGAGCGTTTTCCTTTCTTAGACGACGGCCGTAAGTCACATAAATTTTCCAACAAAATAAAATAGTTTTTGAAAATATAACAGATTTGCAGTAAATTTAGAAGAAGACTCTTTTTCAGCTAACTAGTGGCAGCAATGAAATGCGAAAGGAACTCATCTTTTGTCAAAACCTAATCATAAATAATTATGAAATATGATTAAAAATGGCTGAACTTCCGAAAAAGCTACCATCCATTTTTTACCCCCTTTTTGCGAAATAATGGCACACCTTGAGTTTCGTACTTGCTTTGAGGATAATGAAGAGATAACATCTTTTTCGCTTGGCAGTTGCATAAAATACGTATATACGTCTGTACTTAAAATGTTTAGTTTATCTTATTTTTAAAGACTTCAAACGATGATTTGAAGTATTCGTATAATTTAAATCATAAGTTAAGTTTCCACTGCAATACATTTGTATAAATTCAAGAGGTTTTGCTGTACCGTATAACTGAGATTTATTTTCTTAATTTTTCAGCCCAAGTGTCGCTACTCAGAACGATACTAGTCCAGATCCAGATGATGATATCGATAAAAATGAATTGGTAAGATAAAGGTTTAATCTTTTAACATGAAATCTTAACGAACCACTCATTATTCGTAGTAATAAATAAAATTTATTCATTGATATTCATTTGGAATAGCGCGGGACACGAAATACTGAAAAGTAGCCCATTTTCATTTTCGTGGTTTAAAACGTACTATATCATTTTATGAATCAATGAACTTAAACCGTGTGTTCCTGCAATAACCGTGGTGCAACATTGTTGTGCTGTTTTGTGTAGACGTACTCTGTTATACATCAGTATCAGAATGGAATTTGTCCCAATTTGCCTTTTTTTTTTTAGCAGGACATGTCTAAAATTCCTTACAAACTTCTCTGCGAAATTTTCTAGACCGGTCTGTTGTTTTATTTTCTATAGAATTTTCGATTTAAATTAAAAATTTTGGACCTATTCCCTAAAGCAAAAATTAACAGTTTTTTCTTTATACTGATTAAAATTTTTATAACTGAAATTTTTTTATAAATCCTGAAGATACATTATAACGAAATTTTTCTCTTTAACATAAGGATGAAAAAACCTATAAATAAAGCCATGAGTTTGGCAGATACATGAAAAACTAAACGGGACTTATGTTTTGAATTGAGTATTTTTTTTTAAAGTTTGAAATTTCTTAAATATATTTTATTTGAACAATGACTCATATATTAACACCCATTTGATAATCACCCATTAAACAAATAATCGTTAAAAAATGTGCTAGATAAAAGCTTTTCTGACTGAAACCCCTAAAGGGTAATTTATTTGTTTGGAAAAAGGAAACTTTTATTTAATACTACCTGAAAACCCGTACTTCGCTACAGAGTACATTAAAATTAAATACAAAGTTAATGTATGCAATTCATGCCAAATATATTTATATATATATATATATATATATATATATATATTATATGATAAATACGACGATCAATGTATACAATTGATGGAAAATATATATATATATATTTATAAGAAAATTGTAAAGGATAATTTTATAGATAAAATAATGTAGAAGAAAATATTCAAATTAAATCAAATATAAAGAATATTAAAGAATATAGTACAGTTTATAGAACATTTCTTTTACTGTATTTTAATATTTTTTTGGATAATGTCCAATCGTCTGCCGCATTAGCAAGAAATTTTTTTTTGTTTATTTAGTTGTTATGCACGTGACGATAAATTTATTTAAAGTACCAGAAAAAGAAATCACGTGATCAGCATTTAATAAATTAAATTTTAAAAATTAATCTTTAAAAATTCACCAAAAATTAGGAAATAGAGGATAAAGATAAGAAAAGAGGTAGCTCAACAAACGTCTAAATGTTAATCCAGTTCTCTCACAGTATTTCGAAACATATCACGCGATATTTCATGAATTGCTTCAATGATACGCTTCTTCAACTCATCCACAGTTTCAATTTTTTGTTTATACTCAACGGATTTAAGGAATCCCCAAGCAAAAAAGTCTAATAACTCCTGATATGTTACGAAACACTTGGAGAGAACTGGATTACCATTTGGACGTTTGTAATGCTACAAAAGTTGCACACATCTAAATCTATGATACTATGATATAAATATACGATTGATATTAAAACTTGGTGAGGTGTTCTTTCTATTTAAATAATTATTTAAATTTGAATGTGTAATTCCGTAAAAATAAGTCATGAATTTTGGATACCTTTAGCCCTGACACCCTGTATAAAAATGACACCCTGTTAGTTTTTATGAGAAAAATCTAAACGGAATCGGACAAAAAGTCATTACGTGACTTTTGAGTGAAAATTTTTGGTTTTATTGTTAAACTCATAGCGGTCCATTTCTACATCAGTTCTGAGGGATAGGATTCAAACATAGAAGATCCTCGCGTTGCCGGTTTAGCACCAGAGAGCAAGATCCCACACCGGACACTGAGGGCCAGCCATTATATTGCTTTAAATGTTGAACACGAAGTTTTATAAGGACAAAGATGAAGTAGTGTTCGCATTTGTTTGACTTGAGCTCCGATTTTCTTTCAGGTCACTTTGCCGGATAAGAACTTATTGGGTGATGAACTTTCTTCAGATGAAGCGGATGCTGATGAAAAGAATGAGTTTATCCCCTATACAAGGTAGGATACTTTCATTCCCTGTGTAGATTCTCTCGTATAAACCCAGCGAAAGACATGGTAGAAAGGGATGAATCGCTTTTTTTGCTAAACCAATGACGTCATTTGGGGAAGCGCAGTGTTTCGATCATGAAGCAGGTTTTTCCACTAGGCTTCTGGGGAACGGAATTCAAAAGATGAGAATTCTTCAAATCAACAGGATTATCCAGTTGGTAGAATACAGGATCGGGCCTAGGAGATCCATCATAGATCCAACTGATGATCGTTACAGCGGAAACCCCGCCGTTAATGAAAAGCAATAAAAATAAACCGGTAGGACTAATGTTCGAAGGGGAAAAATATCAGCACCTCCGAAAATGATAATTATATGCGAATAATGGATGTGTGGACATAGGACAATACTACCAAAATTAAACTAGAACTATATTTTAACGTAGGATTACGTTCCTCAATAACGGTCCTTCGGAGAGAGAAAAATTGTCCTGTGTCGCAAGTTATAATTTTGGCAGCGCGCCAAACTCAGTAGCAGTAAACAGTTAAACAGAAAAGTACCAAAATGCGTTTTTTTAAAAAGAGGTATGCAAACGATAAATAATCCTACATTAATAACCCGCGGTAATTTCATTAGAGGAGACAACCTGAAATATGATTTTAATTGTTGTCATTGTCTTAAAGAGACTCTAAAAGACTTTTGGTGAAACTGTAAAGCTTGACCTTAAAATTTCAAAAGGACCTTCCTGTTTGGTGAACTTACTGAGTTTATTTTTTACTTACTTACCTACTTACTTACACACACACACACACATACACAAACACGTGTGTATATAAAATCTTTTCCGTTGAAAATTGCTATTGGGTTTCTTTTGCAACTCGTTGTGGCTGTCTCAAACGCACGATAGATATGTCAAACAAGCAAGCACTTAAGAATCGTGACCACAAGCGAAAGTTATATCGTCTCCCATCACCGACGTTTCAGGCACGGATTCATGGTGCCTTATTTCGAAATATATAACAACTATTCGTATACTTAGAACTCCTACTATTTTGTGTTTATCAGTGTGGTCTTTTCCTTACTGAATTTTCCTCGAAAATTCTTGCAAAAGGGCTGAAATCTCTTTTGGCGCATAAATATCTCGAATTTTTGATACGCGAAAGTGATTTTCTTTTCTTTCATTTAATGCTCATCGTTTGTTTGCTATCGTTTATTTCAGACTCGTAGATATTGAGTTTCCGGAAAAGAGTGATTTCGGTCAAGATGGCGAAAAGTCTACCGGAGCCATCCGCAAACGCTGCAGCCGTATGCTTGCTCACAACCTTGAACGCCCCCCTGCTGACGATGTATCGTTTTGGAACTTGATGAAAACGGTCGAGCCGAAATACTGTCGGTAAGACGAAAACGTTCCCTCTTTCCCCCGGTAGAATATAAGAGATAAAGCGAGGAAAATCGGACTATGGGAGCGAAATATGCTAATTTATCCCCATTTATCAGTCCTCAGGAGAGAGATTAAAAAAGCCACAGTTTTCAAGTTCTTACAGGAAATTTTGAGAGGCTACAATATAAGCGAAGTGAGCCTCTAAATCATAGAATGTTGCTGTGTCTTGTGCTATATGATTGGCTCCTGGGATTGGATCGAATTTGCCTTTTAATCACTTCATTTTCCTCTAAGTTTGCCATAAACAATTTTTTCTAGTCCAAAATCTACATTTTTGGTTCGCTATCATCCCTAAATCATTCTAAAATTTTTCATTCGTTTAGTATATTAAGGGAGGTCTATCTAGTGCAGGTCTATCTAGTCACTTTTTCTCGCCAGAAAAGTTTTTATATCCCAACTTTCCGTTTTAAAGCAATTGCAGTATGCAAATTTATATTTATTGAGCAGTCTTGTATTTTTCAAAAGACTTTTTACAATGTTTTGGTGGTGGCAATTCAGTTAGTTTTAGCTATCATCTATTCCTAAAACTTATATAGTTATTTGTAGAATATGGGATACCATAGCTCTATGTGATTTTATCTACTGTAAATTTCGTAAGAAGTTTGAACTTGTTTAATTTCATATCCAAAGTATCCAGGACGACTGCTCAGCATTCATCTTGTTTCCTAATCTTGCCAGAATACCTTCTTCGCTATACTTTTTACCAAAATTTTTAACCAATTTTCGAAGAAAAAAATCGATCTTTTTTCGGCTGCGTTTACGAATTATATTATATTCTTCTGTCTAAAGTAAATACATATAATAATTGCAAGCGAACGCGTAATAATAGAAAATTTAAATGGTTGAACATCAGCATCCGAACGAAATGGCGACCACATTTGGCGAGATTGGACAACAAAATGCTCTATGCGTTATCTCGGCATATACAGGCTTAATACTTTCTGAAGAAAAACTGAAATGAGTGGAAGTACTATACGGCGAAAGATTTGGAATTTAACGTTAGCTGTCGAATAGTGAAATGAAACGTTCTTGTAAGTAACCTGTATGCTGCAATTTTGAATTTAAGTGTTAGTTTTAAGTTCAAGACCTGCAATCATGGATGGTTCCATAGGTGCAGCGGCAAGATGACCCACACAGGCGCCGAACTGAAATAGGTGCAAAATGACACATAAGAAAAATGAGAAATTTTTACGGTATCTTAAGCTTTGAAGAATAGTAACACAATCAAGCAATTATTCTCCAATAAAGTCACCAATAAGGATTTAGTAATTATATTTATTAAATGAAAAATTGTATTCAAAATTATTAAAAAAAACCGTTTTTAAAACTCGTCTCAGACGCCACAGTATATCGGCCCGGCCCTGCAAGCAACACGTTTTAGTCTTCTTCTGAATTTTACCATTTTCCTTTCCTTCCACTGAACTTAGGCCTTCTAAGATGTCAATGAGCTCAAAAAACGAGTCAATCACTACAAATTGTTCGTTCATAGAATGCCGTTTGAATAAGGGCTGAAAGCGAGTCTGTGCTGTTCATTGGACATCTCCTTTTAGTCTGGTTGCCACATGATGTGCCGCAAAAGAGTAGACTTTGTGTTTGGCAAAGAGACAGAACTCGTTTAGTTGTGTTAAACTTCCGTCTCAAACAAGATAATCTGATTCAATGTTAAAATTTGGAAGCCATGTATTAAATATAAAAAGATATTACGTCAGAAAGAATTGTACACTTTTTTTTTTGTTTAGCATTTATGGCCGAGCATCAGTCAACAATTCGGATCTTCAGTGTCCATGTTGAGCTATGAGAAATTTTTCTTTCAGTACTTTTATGATCACCGATTTTCAGATTCACGGTTTATTTCATTTTGTTTATCTTATATTTAACGATTTCAAACGATGATTTGAAATATTCGTATGATTGAAATCATAAGGTAAGTTTCCACGGCAATACATTCGTATAAATTCAAGAGACTTTGCTGTACCGTATAATTAAGTTTTATTTTCTTAATTTTCCAGCCCAAATAAAGCTACTCAGAACGAAACTAGTCTAGCTCCAGGTGATGATATCAATGAACAAGAATTGGTAAGACAAATTTTTAATCTTATAACATGAAATCTTTTCGAACCACTCATTATTCGTAGTAATAAATAAAATTTATTCATTAATATTCATTTGGAATAGTGCGGGACACGAAATACTGAAAAGTAGCCCATTTTTATTTTCGTGGTTTAAAACGTACTGTATCATTTTAAGAATCAATGAACCTAAACCACGTGTTCCTGCAATAACTGTGGTGCAACATTGTTGTGCTGTTTTGTGTAGACGTACTCTGTTATACATCAGTATCAGAATGGAATTTTTCCCAATTTGTCTCTTATTAACAGGATATCTCTAAATTTCCTCACAAACTTTCTCTGCAAAACTTTTTAGGCCGGTCTGTTGTTTTATTTTCGATAGAATTTTCGATTTAAATTAAAAATTTGGGACATATTCTTAAAGCAAAAATGAAGTTTTTTTAATTTATACTGTTTCAAATTTTTATAACTGAAATTTTTTTTATAAATCCTGAAGACACATTATAACGAAATTGATCTCTTTAACATAAGATTAAAAAAAACTATAAATAAAGCAATGAGTTTGGCAGATACATGAAAAACAACACGCGACTTATGTTTTAAATTAAGGAATTTTTTTTTAAAGTTTGAAACTTCTTAAATATATTTTATTTGAACAATGACCCATATATGAACACCCATTTAAAATCACCCATTTAACAAATAATCGTTAAATAAATGTGCTAGATTAAAGCTTTTCTGTCTGAAACCCCAAAAGGGTAATTTATTTGTTTGGAAAAAAATGAAACTTTTATTTAATTTTTCTGTGTTTCCAGGTGTAATAGCTGGATTTATGGTAGAAACTTATTACCAAGATCATAAACTTGGGAGGTAGCTTCTGTAAACTAAAATTAAAATAAAATGAGATAATTTAATGTTTAACTGCTATCTTAATCAAAGTAGTGAGATTAAGTCTACAAATTGTTATTACTGTATAACTCATAGGAAAAGAAAAGACAACAACCCCAGAAAACTGGAAAATTTCAGAGTGTTTAGGGTGGGTATTAAAATCAGGATCATACTCCCCACCACCCTTAACAGATGTTCCGGCAACGTCGCTGTTTGTCATAAGACTTCCAGAAATTTCATTTCCTCCATTGAATATGATCATTATAGCTTATGCGCAGCCATCACGTATATATATACAGGGTGTCCGGGCTAAAGATATCCAAACGTCATGACTTGTTTCTACGGAGCTACCCATTAGAATAAAAAAAAATATTTAAATAGAAATAACTTCTCACCAAGTTTTACTATCAGTTATTGACTTCGATCATAGATTCATAGATTTCGAAGTGCTCACCTTTTGTATCACGACAAACGTCTAAATGGTAATCCAGTTCTCTCCAAGTGTTTAGTAGTCTCTCAGGAGTTATTACACGAATTGCTTGAATGATACGCTTCTTCAACACATCCATAGTTTTAATTTTTTGTTCGTACACAACGGATTTAATGAATCCCCGAGCAAAATAGTCTAATAACGCCTGATATCAAAATCTACGAAACTATGACAGAAATCTATGATTGTTTTTAAAACTTGGTGAGCTGTTCTTTCTATTTAAATAATTTTTTAAAAATTCTAATGGGTATATCCGTAAAAATAAGTCATGACTTTTGGATACCTTTTGCCCGGACACCTTGTATAAAAATGGGACCTTGTTAGTTTTTATGAGAAGTATCCGAACGGAATTGGACAAAAAGTCATTACGTGTCTTTTGAGAAGAAATATTCGTTTTTACTGAAACGCATAGCGGACGATTTCTATAGAGTTCGGGGGGGATGGGATTCAAACACAAAAGATCCTCGAGTTGCCGGTATAGCACCAGAGAGCAAGATCCCACACCGGACACTGAGGGCAGCCATTATATTGTTTTAAATGTTGAACACGAAGTTTTATAAGGACAAAGATGAAGTAATGTTCGCATTTGTTTGACTTGAGCTCCGATTTTATTTCAGGTCACTTTGCCGGATAAGGCCTTATTTGGTGATGAACTTTCTTCTGATGAATCGAATGCTGATGAGAAGAATGAGTTTATCCCCTACACAAGGTAGGATACTGTTTCGTTTTCCTGTGTTCGATGGGATTGAATAAATTCTCTTCAGCTAGTCCACACGAAATTAAAATTTATTATTTTGTAAATTCTTCAGGTGCATACACGAATACAAACAGAAAACACGTAACAACTGTCTTCTATACAACAGAAAACTCTAAAAACACATGTCGGGATAACAGAGTCTTCAATACAATATACGCCTATCGCAGTTTCAATACATTCAATTCTCAGAAGAAAAGAACACTGAGTTTCAACGCCAATGTCAGGTATATTTATAGACTTCCAAAGCACCCTCTATCGGTCAACCAGCTAGATATACCTGAGCATTACAGAAAGGCCTAGAAGTTTGGCGGCCATTTGGCGCCATTTCACCCAATTTGTGGACCAAAATAAGTCTCCAAATCCATCGCCAATTTGGCAATAACTCCCATATTTTGGCGAGTTAATTTTGACTCGTAAAATTCGTAACAACACTTTCATTCCCTGTGTAGATTTCCTCGTATAAACTCAGCGGAAGACATGGTAGAAAGGAATGAACCGGTTATGTTGCTAAAACAATGACGTCAGTATGGATGCGGCAGTGTTTCGATCAAGAAGCAGATTTTTCCACTAGGCTTCTGGGGAACGGAATTCAAAAGATGAGAATTCTTCAAATCAACAGGATTATCCAGTTGGTAGAATACAGGATCGGGGTTAGGAGATCAATCATAGAACCCCATCGTAACTGATGATCGTTAGAGCGGAAACTCCACCATTAATGAAAACCATTAAGAAAGAACCGGTAGGACTAATATTCAAAGATGAAGAATATCAGTACCTCCGAAAAAAATAATTATATGCGAATAGTATATGTGGGGGCATAGGGCTGGGATAATACTACGAAAGTAACGCTAGACCTATATTTATAAATTTCTGTCATGGTCTTATATAGATATCTAAGAAACTTAAGGGGCAACTATAATGCTCGTCCTTGAAACAAAACAAAACTTTAAAGGAACCTTCCTTTTCGGTGAACTTACCAGGTTTATTATATATATATATATGTGTGTGTGTGTGTCTGTCTGTCTGTTTGAGTGTGTGTTTGTGTGTTTTTGTGTGTGTGCGTTTGTTTGTTTTTGAAATTTTTCATGGGAATTCTGTTGCAACTCGTTGTCGCTGTCTCAAAAACACGATATATATGTCAAACAAGCAAGCACTTAATTGTTGCGAGTACAAGCGAAACTTAACTGCGTCGCCAATCACCTTGCGTTTCAGGAACGGATTCATGTGAAATATATGACATCTATTCGTATAATTAGAACTCCCGCTATTTTCTGGTTATCAGTGCGGTCTCTTATTTACTGAATTTTCCCCTCAAATTTTTGCTAAAGCACTGAAATCACCTTTGGCGCTGAAATGTCTCGATTTTTTGATTGGCGATAGTGTTTTATTTTCTTTCATTTAATACTCATCGTTTGTTTGCTATCGTTTATTTCAGATTCGTAAATTTCCAGTTTTCGGAAGAGAGTGATTCCGGTCGAGATGAGGAAATGTTTACTGGAGCCATCCGCAAACGCTGCAGCCGTATGCTTGCTCTCAACCTCGAACGTCCCCCTGCTGACAGTGAATCGTTTTGGAACCTGGGGAAAACGGCCGAGCCGAAATACCGTCGGTAAGACGAAAACGTCCCCTCTTTCCCCCGGTATAATATAAGAGCTAAAACGAGAAAAATCGGACTATCAGAGCGAAATATGCAAATTATTGCTATTTATCAGTCCAAAGGAGAGAGATGAAAAAAGGTCACATTTCTCAAGTTCTTACAGGAAATTTTGAGAGGTGACAATATAAACGAAGTGAGCCTCTAAATCAACCGTAAAATTCCTTAAAATCAACCGTTTAAGTCTGCGGACCACAAAGCCAGAAATTTAGGAGGGACCTAAAGTCTTCCCCAAAAAAAACCGACTTGAGGGTGGGGGACCTATAGGCGGGTATGGAGGGTATAGAATATCCTTCAGACACAACGGATACAGGATAAACGTACTCCCATTCTAACGTTCCATATTCTAATTATAAAATAATTATGTTAAACTTTTAAGAAATTTTGCTTCGACACCTGATAGTCTTCGGATATATTCCGCCTGTCTAGCTCAATGAACAATGCTATCAAAATCCTCGTTTATTTGGCAACTTTTTTATATGTGGTGCCGTACCTCTGCCGAGACTCTCGGGGACTACCTGGGGTCCGTGGACAACCGTTTGGGAAACATTGCTATGAATCATAGAATGCTACTGCGTCTTGAGTCTGCTTGTCACACGACTGCTTGTCACATGATTGTTTCCTGGGATTGGATCGAATTTGGCTTTTAATCACTGCATTTTCCTTTAATTTCGCTATAATCAATTTTTTTCCAGTCCAAGATCTAGATTTTTGGTTTGCTATTATCCCTAAATCATTCTAAATTTTTCATTCGTTTAGTATATTAATGGAGGTCTATCTAGAGACTCATTTTTATGTCTTATGTGTCTTATGTGTTAGATAAATTTATTTAAGCTTCAATAAACTTTGCTTTGCACTGTTTGGCCAACTTTTAAAAATTTACATACAGAATATTAAATTAAATGGACAAAGCAATGCAAAACTACTACGTCAGAATCATTAAAATCTCCGTTTGCATAAAAATATATGTACGGTGTTTAAAAGGGAAATTCCCTCATTTTATTCTATATTGAGTTATACGGGAATCGCGTTATATGTATAAAGTCGTTACACTTTTATTAACGCGTTGTATGATCTCGCGTTATAAGGAAGTTTATTGTCTTTGCATATATATATATAAATATATATATAAATATATATATATATATATGTGTAAACACACAACACGTTTTTTCTAGGCATCCTATATCCAGATTATCGGGATTTGTAGTTTTCTTATAACCTATTGAAATATTTTTCCCCCTGGCTTCCGTCTTTTACTTTCTAAAGACTTCTCCAATCGAGAAAAAAGTGCTCAAGTTATTTCCGCAAGGGCAGACTGAGTTCAAACTTCACACTCCTGATCTGATCTCTACTTGATTCGGTTTTGTTTGCTTGCTATTTCAGCCTGCAAGATATCGAATTTCCGGAAAACAGTGACCTCGGCGAAGACCAGGAAAAGTATGTTGAAGCTATCCGGGAAGGCTGCAGCCGTATGTATGCGGACCACCTGGAACTAACCACTTACAACTTGATGAGATTAGACGAACCCCTTCTGAGTGAAATTGGGTAAGGGAAATGCTTTTCTTATCACTAATGAGATACGTCGAACCTCTGACGAGCATTAGAAGTTTTTATATTTCCGTCGATTTATCCTCCGGGGCGTTGAAGAGTGTTACACCTCTCCTACTCATAAAGGGAATCAGATACGAAATAGTAAATTGACAATCTAAATCAGTAATAAATGAGACGCGCATTGTGTATTGGTCAGCATGAAGAAGAGGTAAAAACTGCACTCACTCACACACACACACACTCCTGTATATATATATATATATATATATATATATATATATATATATATATATATATATATATATATATATATATATATATATATATATATAATGTAGTGAAATTTCTCTAAGGCTTTCAATCATGGTTCCGAAAAAAAGGGCTGTTTCGAGGGGTAACCAGCAGGAGAAGTTTCACTATATATATATATATATATCTATATCTATATATATATATATATATATATATATATATATATATATATACAAATGCAGGTGATTATCAAAATAATGGAAACACTAGAGAACATCATATTAACCTTTATTAATATGGTGCAGGATCCTCTTTGCCATGTAATACCACCTTATTAACCTTGGAATTGGACAAGTTATGAATAGTGGTTAAGAATATATTATACCCTTCTTCAGGTAAAAATCATGAAAGTTTCTGTCGAGAAGATATGGTGGATATATATATATATATATATATATATAGTGCTGCAACTGTCGAGAATTATGAATAATCGTAGACGGTAAGCAGACCATTCGAGTAAAGTGAATTTACAAAATCTTTTTTTTTATTAATATAAGCAAAACCTTAATTCCTCCAACACGAGTCTCTGCTTGCGAGGTATTAAATAATTTAAGATCAGGTTCTTAAGCATCATTAGCCAAGATGTCATCAAGATCAGGGTAACCGCTGGGATAAGCTCTGTCCTATCGAAGAAGACACAAGAAATGCGAGTTGGAGAATCCGTCACTCCGATTCGGTTAAGATGCTTTTAATATTTATAAAAGACTAGTACTAGTTTAACTGATTGGAAATCCTTTCTCGATTCAGCTGTTGGCCAAATCAGATTTACTGAAAATATTCCACAGGAAACAAAATAGCTGGACCTTAGAAAGAAACCATCCGTTGACTTGCAGAAACAACCATATGGTTTCGGAAATTATGATAGGAAATTAATTTAAGTGCATGTTTAGGATTTAGCGCCGGGAGAGTGCAAAAAGTTAAGGATATGAAATTGACGTAAAGAGATGGAGCGAGTTCAAGGAAAAGGAAAAGAAAATTATAAAATTTACCATATTCGTCGAAAAATCTCCCCAAACACGAAAACGTTTAGATAATGGATTACAGCCAGTTTTATTCATGTTTCATCAGTTTTAGACGAAAGATGAATTCATTTCAAATTTCGTAGCTGCCATCAGCCGTCAGACAGTGAAAAGTTTTATTAACGGCAAAACTATTCTATTTATCGAAGAAAAGAAAATGACGCTAGTACTATAAAGACAATTGAAAATAAAATCTCGTAGTGCATTTTTGAAGGTCTTAAAGTTATGGAAAATGCTTTAAAGACATTGTTGATCTCAGACGAGATACTTCTTCAAATAATGCGAAATAGATCCCGTCCAAATAACGTCGCATTACATTGCACCATTTTCACGGCTAAAAATTTTTCAAAAATCGTTAATGAATATTTATAATGCAAAATTAGAATTATGAATCACTATTTTTATTATAGAAATCTCATAAAATTTAATATTATTTAAATAAGTATTTTTTTTAATTTTGAAAGGTCCTTAAAAAATAATCACAGGAACTCACTTACTAACCTTGTAGTATAATAGCAAATAATTAATTATGACAATAAATTCATAGTAATTTATATTTTACTTTTTAGATCACTACCCCAACCTGAAATAGTATTACACCCAGATGACCTGCCTCAAACCAAACAGGTAAGCATTGTTCTCCCGCTTTCGTATTCCAGGGGGATGTTCCAAGGGGTTCTATATTTCCAGGGTGTTTTTTTTTTTAATGTGTCAGATTCTGGATTTATAACAACAATCATTGTAGGGATTAGAAATTCTGTGAACCCCAGGCTGTGTCAGATTTATATATTTTTTATTATATAGTTTATTAAGCGGGATTAATCTGATCAGGGTTTTTTTCAATACGGACTTGAATCCACTTAATTAATCGTCTTTACCAGTCTTCGAGTATGTCGCAAGCCAGTCTCTGTATTCCTCAGGTGCGTCACTATCCTTTGTGACTGCAGTTTATTTTTATAGCCTGCCATATTAGACATTAAATTATCCATTAAATTGAAACTTATTCCATTAAATTGAAACAGTCGTGTAAACAGAGAGGTCAAGGGTCGCTAGGGAATGCAGCTAACGCCGACATGTATCGGTGGCTTCAGCAAGTCTTTTACCATTTTGATTCCGAATCTAGTTTTCAACAGTTCCTCGGCTTGCCAGCTCTATGAGATAGGCTGGTGTTTCTTCGCCCCAAAACGGCCAATATATTTTGCAAATTCCTGAATCATCCTACATCGTCGAGGGAACAAAATTTAGCATGTCTACCTATGATATAATATGATATTCGGACTGATGTATCAGGACTTTTCCCGTCTTCATTAGTAAAATGAATTACTTATAAAAATACCCTTTAAAGACTTTTTACATTCAACTCTACTTTGGCATGTATATACGCAACGCATTAGGTTAGGGAGAGAGATAATCGAAAGCAGCCGGAAAGGGAACATTCCATTATAAAGTTGCGATGAGTATTACTGTGCTTTGGCGTGTGCTTTGGCGAGACTGAACACGAAAGCTCATGAAACAGTGTGGGTATTTAGGAGCTGTGATACACCGTATGATGCCCAGTGGCGTAGTGGTTAAATGTGTGAATCTGCCACCCCATAGGTGCAGGGTTCGATCCTGCGACTGGGCAAGTTCGACTCAGCCTTTCATTCCGAGTGTGGGTCGATAAAATGAGGACCAAGCATGCTTGGGAACTAAATTCTGGGGTCCCACGTCAGGTTGAGCACCTGATTGAGACATATGCTGTATGGCACCCCAAACCCACGGTCAAGAAAACGGAGATGGGCACCACCGGCCTTGGTCCAAAGCGGACTGTTACGCCATGAGTTTAGTTGTTTTAGATACACAGTATGACACAAGCCTTAACTATATGTACGCCTTGACGGTACGATGATAATTTTTTGTCTTGTTCAGTACTTATGTTTTCAAAGATTTATTGAGTTCTTGTGCTGCCATTTTGTTGTTCAGAAAAGATAGTAAAAGTTCCACAGATGATTTCTCTAAAATGAATACTTTTTTTCTGTATAATATTGAAGTATTTAGTGTTAGGAGTGAATGTCGACTCTTCGAGGGTTTAAATTATGGAATTTCTGAGCCAGAAATGCTAATTTAAGTTATAAATTCCTTTGAATAGTTGGTTGAATTTCAGAGGGGGTACCCTAAATTTTCAATGTTCTTTAACTTTGGGACAAAATGCTAGGAAATGTGCTCCAAAGAGCTGCGTACTGGACTAGGGATGTATATGCATGCACGATATACCATGAGAATTAAGGATATGAATAATTACCATTTTCCTTTCAATTTTCAGCCCAAAAGAAAAAAATTTAGGAAAGTGAGGAAATTTTTCAAGAAGTGGTCGTGCATTAAAAAAGTGAGTACTTTTAACTTTAATTACTCCGCATATCTACACATGTGAAATGTTCTATTTGGTATTATTTATGCCACTTTGATAATACTTTAATAGGTCGTATGGAATATTTAGTGTCTAAAGGCGATTTGCGTTTCAAGTAGTAATTTTCTTTAGTTAAGGTATATCGTGTTTGAAGGAATTTTCAGTTAGTTCAAATTTAGAACTTATATTTATTTTCTTACCTCCAAGGTCATCTAATTATTAAATTTTGACCAATTCTACAGTTAACGAATTTACTAGACCTAGAGCGAGATGGACCTGCTAACATATAATGAAGGTCAAAACCAAAGGATTAATAAATTGTGTTAGTTTTCTGAAAGTTAGTATTAAGAACACAGATACTATCAAACATTGGTACATATTTATATTTATATGTATTATAATTTTATAAATTAGATGTTCCCATGGTCTATTTATTCCGTTATCAACTTTTCTGCCCAACTTTTTTTAATATCCCGTATTCGTCAACAGATGCACAAACTTGACTATCAATGGAATAAAAGAATGATATAAAGTCACTCCTTTTAGTAAAAAAGACTAAGATGTTTATATCAGCAAAACTAGAGAAAATGGATTACTAGACGTTAAATTGCTTTTATTTTCCAAGTGTATCCACAAAAGTGCTAAGGGAATAGGAGTTCGAGTAATAAGATGATTATGAATTTTTCAATTTTGTCTTCAACTGTGAGATTCCGAAATAGCCATGAAAAGCCTTATCGGATATAACACGGTATGACGACAACAATGTGATCGTGTTCTTTATATTTAAATAAATTATTTCGGTGCCCGAGCTAGCCTAGTGGTATCGCTTCGGCTATCAGTACTGAGGTTCCTCTGATCGAATCCCGACAAGCGCTATTAAATACCTTCGTGTAGGGGCATGTTAAATGCGCAGATCGGAAAGTCCTTCTGGGAGGTCAGTGGGTGGGAAATGTTCGTTCCCTCCCCAGATGTCTTTCCTGGGTGTGCTCGGTCACAAATTGAGGTACCACCTAGCTGGCCCCACCATTCAATCCGCAAAGCTTATATGGACCTGGTTTGGAACTTCCGGTCAGGGGACATTGGGAACCAAAAACAACAACAAATAATTTTTTTAACTTTGAATTGACAAAAGATTACCTCTTCATGCGTCATGAGTGTTAAGCTTAAAGCATTCATTCAACGTACCAAATTCCATTTCAATTAAGATTTCATTTTCTTGTATTGTATGTTTTCGTATGTGTTCTTGAGTTGAATGTATGTTGTATACTATCTATCTATCTATCTATCTATCTATCTATATCTATCTATCTATCTATCTATATATATATATTCTTTTTTACAGAATGACGAAGGCTAGGAAAACTGCTAGGAAGAATTTAAAATGTATGTAAAAAAAATTTGAAAAAAATCAATAATATTTGGCTAAAATGTTAGAAAAAAGTTTAAATGTTTAACTAAAACTGCGGAAAAAAATGAAATAGTGACAAAAAAATGCGAAAAAAAATTTTAATGTGATCGTGAAAAAGTTAAAAAAAATAAATAAAAGGTACAAATGAAAACACAAAAGAACTTAAAACGAGTACCTAAATATTATGATATGTTTACCTAAATTTAAAAGAATGTATAAAATTTTTTGTAATATATGTACCATTGCGAAAGGAATGTTTAAATATATTTATATAATTACTAAGGAAAGTTTTTAAAAGGTGATCGAAAACATTTGTACTAAATATATGTATCTGTGTCAAAAAAATATATTCATGAGAATTGTATGTTTAATTTTTTGTTTGTTTTATATTTTGAAATGTCTCGGCTGAATGTAACAAAAAAATTATTATTGTGATTGTGAATTAATGTGATTGTGAAAGTTTAAAAAAATGTTTAAAATGTGCCACTGAAAATATAAAAAAATTAAAACGAGTACCTATATATTATGATTTATTTATCTAAATTTAAATGAATGTGTAATTGTTTTAAAACATATATGTATTGTTACGAAACGAGTGTTTAAATGTGTTTATTTAATTATTAAAAGTAGTTTTAAAAAGTGAATGTAAAAGTTTTTGTTTAAATGTATGTATCTGTCTCAAAGAAATATATTTACTAAATATATGTATCTGTGTCAAAAAAATATATTCATGAGAATTGTATGTTTAATTTTTTTGTTTGTTTTATATTTTGAAATGTCTCGGCTGAATGTAAAAAAAAAATATTATTGTGATTGTGAATTAATGTGATTGTGAAGAAGTACAAAAAAAAATATAATTTACAGCTGAAAATACAAAAAAAATTGAAACGAGTACCTAAATATTATGATATGTATACCTAAATTTAAAATAATATATAAATTTTTTTTGAAAAGTATGTATCGTTGCGAAATGAATATTTAAGTGTATTTATATCATTATACAAATGTATACAAATGTATTTATGAGAATTGTATGTTTAATTTTTTGTTTTATACCTCTAAACGTCTCAAATGAATGTAAAAAAGAAATATTGTGAAATTTGTATGGTAAAAATGTTTAAATATGTTTCTCAAGAGAGAAAATCCAATTATTTGTCTAGTAATTTAAAACAAAATTACGTTTGTATACGTAAAAGAAAGTATTTTTTAAAATTATGTATAATGAAAGGAATTTTTGAAATATGTGTTTGTAAAGAAACTAAAATGTGGATGCAAATTTATTTTTTATTTTAAATGTATATGTGTAGATAAAAACATATTGTATGTGTGTCAAAGAAACGTATCTGTGTCAAAGAAAAATGTATTTATGAGGATTGTATGTTTAATTTTTTTTTTGTTTTATATCTCGAAAGGTCTCGGCTGAATGTAAAAAATTAAATATTGTAAAATGTGTATCGGAAAATGTTTAAGTATATTTCTCAAAAGAGAAAACCAGATTATTTATCTAGTAATGTAAAAAAATTACGTTTGTGTACGTAAAAGAAAGTATTTTTTGAAATTATGTATGACGAAAGGAATTTTTAAAACATGTGCTTGTAATGTGACGAAAATCTGGATGCAAAGTTTTTTAAAATTTTAAATGTATATTTGTATATAAAATTATATTGTATGTGTTAATGTTCCGTGTTATAACTTCAGAGAAAAAATTTCTGTGTAACCTTCTCAGTAGCTTATTATGAAGTATTTCATATGAACGAGATACCAAAATTTTATTGTTGTGTTTATAGAAATGATTTTGTAAATATGTGTAATATTTTTAAGAAGAACTTCCAGACTTGAACTTGCAATTTTCACTCGCATCCAACCAATCAACTTGCAGATGTATATATTATGGCCAGCCCAAAACAATAGAAATAAAAACAATAGCACAACAAACTGATGTGTTTTCATTTTGTGTCTGCTGTTTTATTTTCCTTTTCAACGTTTTCTGTAGGAAGATAGCTTGCATGATGTATTTTTAGTGCAATTTATCTGAGATTTGAGCAACATAGTATAACCTGAAATATTCTGATATGGGCTCCTAGAAGTCCAGTGGTGAACATGTCGGGAATATTGACCGCGGGAGCCAGGATAAGAGCCTTTGTATGCTCTTGTATCTTTACACTCTGTATATTTTTATAAACAAGATATTTTAAAATATTATGGGAAAACACTTAACTAAATTTTTCAATAATTTAATTGCAACCGAATATTGAATTTAACAAAAATTAAGTAAATTAGTTTATTTTAATGAGATGGCTGTTTTTGCAACTGCATACTCAGATTTGAATTTCGTGTTTGGGTGTTTGACAAAGCTAGTCTCATATCATCTTCGAAACTCAGTCGATTTCGAAACTTCGTTTTGATGTGGACAAGTGCTGAAAAACCACCCTCACATAGATGCGTTCTGCCAAATCACAGCAAAATACACTACTTATCAAAAATTAAGGAAAAATCACAAAAAGAGGGATAATACGTTCAAAACTAGGCCAATCTGTTTAAAATTTGAATATGTTGTTAAGTAAAAGGTGTTGAACAATACTACATTAAGTAAAATAGTGGCGCTGCAGTCGGAATACGTCATTTGCGTGGAGCATAGAAGTGCATGCATTAGAGCAAAGCGGCAATTGTCGCTGCGAGGCTAAGTTTAGACATCTGACATAGCTCAATTGTAACTATGACCTCCAGGCATCATTCGATCGAAGAACTGAGATGGCGACCTATTGGGAGACTAGAGACAGGACAAAGTGAGACAGAAGTATCCAGATGGCTAAATGTGAGTCCGTCTGTAGTTCATAGACTTTGGCAACAATTTCTAACCACGGATTCGGCATCCAGGAGGTTCAGCCAAGGACGGCCATACGCTACGACTAGTGCCGATGACCGATGTTTGTCATTATGCGCACGAAGGAATAGAATCGCAACTCCGTCTGAGCTCAGATCCTTCCTCGCTGGAAGATTTAGAAGGTTGGTATCAACGTGAATCGTTCGTAGAAGGCTTCACGATAGTGGTCCTTTTGCGAGCCGACCAGCCACTTGCGTCCCGCTCACGTCACGCCGTAGGCGGGAACGTTTTCAGCGGGCACGTCAACATGTCCACTGGACGCGTGATCAATGGAGGGCTGTTCTCTTTACGGATGAGTCCAGGTTTATCCTCCAAAGCGATAGTATGCGTATTTTGATTTGGAAAGAACCTGGAACTCGTTTTCATACATCACACATCCATGAAAGAGATGCATACGGATCATGGAGTGTCTGTGTTTGGGGTGGTATCTCTTTGGGTGGACGCACAGACCTCCATGTCTTTCCCCGTGAAAATGTGAATGCTCAAGCCTATAGAGATGACACCCTTGAAGCTTATGAGCGCCCTTATGCCGTGTCAATAGGTGATGCTTTCGTGCTACAGGACGAAAACGCGAGACCGCACAGGGCTCGCATCGTGAATGCTTATCTTGAGCAGGAAACAATTCAGCCATGGTGTGGCCTGCTCGATCACCGGACTTGAATCCTATCGAGCATGTTTGGGACGCTTTACGACGACGTATAGCTAATCTCAATCCTCCTCCTAGGACCATAGCCACGCTTTCAACTGCTTTGCAAGAGCAATGGCTCTCACTACCTACTGAACTCATACACCGCATAATTGACAGCATCACAGATCGCTGTATGTGCTGTATTGCTTCTTGGGGTGATCATACGCCATATTAAATGTACTTTTCCTATACCAAACTGACAGATCCTATTTGTTCATTGTATACATATGCTAGCTTCTATGACACCAAAATTATCTGGCGATTTCTTTTTATGCTATTTTATACCTAGCTGTGTGTTGTATAATGTGTATAAGGTTCATTAAATTCTACGCGTAACGTTTTGAGTAATCGCTATTTTTATGACTTTTCCTTAATTTTTGACAACCAGTGTATGAAAGGGAAGTTTGGATCATTGTGGATAGGTTTGATACATAGCACACCAGAACTGAATGAGTGATTTTTCTCTAAACAAATCACGCACCGATGAATCATTCTGAAGATTAAAAAAAATCATGCTGTATTTCTTCGGGAATACTAATCACGTCTAGAGAAGTAGAGAATGGGTTTCGAGCAAGTACAGCTTTTCTTTGAGCTCAGGGATGCTGTCCTCAATTTCAGTCAAATTTAAATTACATTTTTTTAAATTCAGTAACCCGGATACAGAATTCAGTACAAACCACCTACACAATACTGTATTTGAAAGATATTTAACATAATTTTGAATTTTTAATTAAGTAAATAATTTATTGTGTTAACATTATCAATTTGATGAACTACTTGTAAAAAGATATTAGACTCAAACAACGATTTTTTAAAAAGGCTTTGCTCTACTTTGGTCGCCTTTATTTAAACTTTTCTTCTTAAGCGACTAAGATGCAGAATTTGGAATAATGTCTTTATAAATCGAATTGTTTAAAATATGTTTTATTAGTTTTGGGTCGTTTTTTAAATGCCATTTATGGTGTTAATATCAGTAGTATGATGACTATTTATAGTGGCTATCTTATCTAATATAGGAAACTTACCTGAGATTTGCTCTGTTTCATTCACATTCAATTTACATTTTCCTTCAATTTAAGTGTTAGAGATCTAGAGTTTAAAATACTATAGATACATACAAATTCATTTAAAAAATATTCGCAGAATTATAAATCTTTAATTCAATATACCATACTTGGGTTAGCACAGGAGAAGGTGGGATTATGGACCCTGCATTTATTATGGAACCCCTTAATATCTGCCCTATGAGCAGCCGCGCGAAAGAACTATGCCCTAGAGCTCCTAGATGGCTGAAATGGATAGTCAAGGTCATCGACCTCTGTCCACTCCCGAATGACGTCCTGTGACCAATTGCTTGTTTTTCGAGTTTCCAAACTTTTTTTTTCCAGATAAGTAGAAGTGAATATTTTTCATTACTACTATGTTCGATAAAAACTGATTCCTATACCTTATTCTACATGATATAAAGTTCTTTTTAAGCTAGTTCGAAATTAAATTCCATGTAATTTATAATGTGGGGTAAAATGTTGGGGGTTCATATTAACATCCACTTTGGGTCACCTGTTAGTTTTGACTTTTTTCACTTATGGGATTGTATACATTTTAAGATTTGATTTAAAGGCAAATCCAGTTAAGGTTGTTTAGATGAGTTTTGGAAAAGGTTAGAGCCAAAAAATATGAAAATCAATCTTTGGTATGTTCACAGTGAGCCAAAAACAAAAGGGGGTTCATAATCCCACCTTCTCCTCCACTATTAATTTGAGGTACCATTCATTTCCTAGTTCAGAGTTTCCCGAAGTGTGTTCTACGGACCTCCAAAAATATTAGGGGTTCCGCGAGACAGTTTGACGGCCAAATAATAATTTATCTTATTTGCCACCAAGATGCGCTGTCACGCTCGGTGACTAGATACACTGGCTTCTAATAATTTGTCGTAAAGTGCAGTAAAATGTGTAAAATTTGTCGTAAGTGGTGTGGGAAATATAGGTTTTTGTTTCTCCGATCACAGCAAGACGCGGGCTTGTGGTGCGTTGAGCTGCGTCAAATTAAGCGAAATGACGCACATTTTGACGGAGTACTATCACACATCGTACCGCATCGTACGCCAGCAACTGGTTTGCTCTCCATGTATATTATCTGGTCGCAAGCGTTCTCCCTTGAATGTACACGGGAGTCAATAAATAATTACAAATAATTACAAGATAAAAAGACTTTTAAAATACGATGTTTTTAAATTTTCTGTTGAATCTAGCATGTGGCAATAAATAAAAATTATCCCATTGTAATGAAAATGTAATATGCTTGGTTCACTATTACGTTAATAGACGGCACCTGTAGCGCAGTTACTTCTGGAGCAGTTACTCCAGACGCTTCTCGAATTTTTACTTAATGGATTTTAAAATATGGAATAAAAAGGGTTAAAAGTATTAAAATAATGCATTTTCATCGTGTTCTGAGCTATTCTAAAAGTTTCAAATGTCTAGCTAGTCGGGAAGTTAATTAAAAATCAATTGCAAGATTTGTAAGGGACAAACACACCCACAAACACACACAGAAACACACACACACAAGAAAGCAAGTTAATAAAAACATATTTCTCTTTTTTTTAATAAAGCGGTAATAAAGAGATATTTCTCTTTTTTTCCTTTAAGAAAACTAGAGTGCCATAAAGATTTTCACAGTTTTGTGTTAAAAAATTCAAAACAAGTAATCAAATGGCAACGAAAGGATCCTATAAAATATGCTATAGGTTTTTGTTTCTCCGATCACAGAAAGACGCGGGCTTGTGGTGCGTTGAGCTGCGTCAAATTAAGCGAAATGACGCACATTTTGACGGAGTACTATCACACATCGTACCGCATCGTACGCCAGCAACTGGTTTGCTCTCCATGTATATTATCTGGTCGCAAGCGTTCTCCCTTGAATCTACACGGGAGTCAATAAATAATTACAAATAATTACAAGATAAAAAGACTTTTAAAATACGATGTTTTTAAATTTTCTGTTGAATCTAGCATGTGGCAATAAATAAAAATTATCCCATTGTAATGAAAATGTAATATGCTTGGTTCACTATTACGTTAATAGACGGCACCTGTAGCGCAGTTACTTCTGGAGCAGTTACTCCAGACGCTTCTCGAATTTTTACTTAATGGATTTTAAAATATGGAATAAAAAGGGTTAAAAGTATTAAAATAATGCATTTTCATCGTGTTCTGAGCTATTCTAAAAGTTTCAAATGTCTAGCTAGTCGGGAAGTTAATTAAAAATCAATTGCAAGATTTGTAAGGGACAAACACACCCACAAACACACACAGAAACACACACACACAAGAAAGCAAGTTAATAAAAACATATTTCTCTTTTTTTTAATAAAGCGGTAATAAAGAGATATTTCTCTTTTTTTCCTTTAAGAAAACTAGAGAGCCATAAAAATTTTCACAGTTTTGTGTTAAAAAATTCAAAACAAGTAATCAAATGGCAACGAAAGGATCCTATAAAATATGCTATAGGTTTTTGTTTCTCCGATCACAGAAAGACGCGGGCTTGTGGTGCGTTGAGCTGCGTCAAATTAAGCGAAATGACGCACATTTTGACGGAGTACTATCACACATCGTACCGCATCGTACGCCAGCAACTGGTTTGCTCTCCATGTATATTATCTGGTCGCAAGCGTTCTCCCTTGAATCTACACGGGAGTCAATAAATAATTACAAATAATTACAAGATAAAAAGACTTTTAAAATACGATGTTTTTAAATTTTCTGTTGAATCTAGCATGTGGCAATAAATAAAAATTATCCCATTGTAATGAAAATGTAATATGCTTGGTTCACTATTACGTTAATAGACGGCACCTGTAGCGCAGTTACTTCTGGAGCAGTTACTCCAGACGCTTCTCGCATTTTTACTTAATGGATTTTAAAATATGGAATAAAGAGGGTTAAAAGTATTAAAATAATGCATTTTCATCGTGTTCTGAGCTATTCTAAAAGTTTCAAATGTCTAGCTAGTCGGGAAGTTAATTAAAAATCAATTGCAAGATTTGTAAGGGACAAACACACCCACAAACACACACAGAAACACACACACACAAGAAAGCAAGTTAATAAAAACATATTTCTGTTTTTTTTTAATAAAGCGGTAATAAAGAGATATTTCTCTTTTTTTTCTTTAAGAAAACTAGAGAGCCATAAAGATTTTCACAGTTTTGTGTTAAAAAATTCAAAACAAGTAATCAAATGGCAACGAAAGGATCCTATAAAATATGCTATAGGTTTTTGTTTCTCCGATCACAGAAAGACGCGGGCTTGTGGTGCGTTGAGCTGCGTCAAATTAAGCGAAATGACGCACATTTTGACGGAGTACTATCACACATCGTACCGCATCGTACGCCAGCAACTGGTTTGCTCTCCATGTATATTATCTGGTCGCAAGCGTTCTCCCTTGAATGTACACGGGAGTCAATAAATAATTACAAATAATTACAAGATAAAAAGACTTTTAAAATACGATGTTTTTAAATTTTCTGTTGAATCTAGCATGTGGCAATAAATAAAAATTATCCCATTGTAATGAAAATGTAATATGTTTGGTTCACTATTACGTTAATAGACGGCACCTGTAGCGCAGTTACTTCTGGAGCAGTTACTCCAGACGCTTCTCGCATTTTTACTTAATGGATTTTAAAATATGGAATAAAGAGGGTTAAAAGTATTAAAATAATGCATTTTCATTGTGTTCTGGGCTATTCTAAAAGTTTCAAATGTCTAGCTAGTCGGGAAGTTAATTAAAAATCAATTGCAAGATTTGTAAGGGACAAACACACCCACAAACACACACAGAAACACACACACACAAGAAAGCAAGTTAATAAAAACATATTTCTCTTTTTTTTAATAAAGCGGTAATAAAGAGATATTTCTCTTTTTTTTCTTTAAGAAAACTAGAGAGCCATAAAGATTTTCACAGTTTTGTGTTAAAAAATTCAAAACAAGTAATCAAATGGCAATGAAAGGATCCTATAAAATATGCTATAGGTTTTTGTTTCTCCGATCACAGAAAGACGCGGGCTTGTGGTGCGTTGAGCTGCGTCAAATTAAGCGAAATGACGCACATTTTGACGGAGTACTATCACACATCGTACCGCATCGTACGCCAGCAACTGGTTTGCTCTCCATGTATATTATCTGGTCGCAAGCGTTCTCCCTTGAATGTACACGGGAGTCAATAAATAATTACAAATAATTACAAGATAAAAAGACTTTTAAAATACGATGTTTTTAAATTTTCTGTTGAATCTAGCATGTGGCAATAAATAAAAATTATCCCATTGTAATGAAAATGTAATATGCTTGGTTCACTATTACGTTAATAGACGGCACCTGTAGCGCAGTTACTTCTGGAGCAGTTACTCCAGACGCTTCTCGAATTTTTACTTAATGGATTTTAAAATATGGAATAAAGAGGGTTAAAAGTATTAAAATAATGCATTTTCATCGTGTTCTGAGCTATTCTAAAAGTTTCAAATGTCTAGCTAGTCGGGAAGTTAATTAAAAATCAATTGCAAGATTTGTAAGGGACAAACACACCCACAAACACACACAGAAACACACACACACAAGAAAGCAAGTTAATAAAAACATATTTCTCTTTTTTTTAATAAAGCGGTAATAAAGAGATATTTCTCTTTTTTTTCTTTAAGAAAACTAGAGAGCCATAAAGATTTTCACAGTTTTGTGTTAAAAAATTCAAAACAAGTAATCAAATGGCAACGAAAGGATCCTATAAAATATGCTATAGGTTTTTGTTTCTCCGATCACAGAAAGACGCGGGCTTGTGGTGCGTTGAGCTGCGTCAAATTAAGCGAAATGACGCACATTTTGACGGAGTACTATCACACATCGTACCGCATCGTACGCCAGCAACTGGTTTGCTCTCCATGTATATTATCTGGTCGCAAGCGTTCTCCCTTGAATGTACACGGGAGTCAATAAATAATTACAAATAATTACAAGATAAAAAGACTTTTAAAATACGATGTTTTTAAATTTTCTGTTGAATCTAGCATGTGGCAATAAATAAAAATTATCCCATTGTAATGAAAATGTAATATGTTTGGTTCACTATTACGTTAATAGACGGCACCTGTAGCGCAGTTACTTCTGGAGCAGTTACTCCAGACGCTTCTCGCATTTTTACTTAATGGATTTTAAAATATGGAATAAAGAGGGTTAAAAGTATTAAAATAATGCATTTTCATCGTGTTCTGAGCTATTCTAAAAGTTTCAAATGTCTAGCTAGTCGGGAAGTTAATTAAAAATCAATTGCAAGATTTGTAAGGGACAAACACACCCACAAACACACACAGAAACACACACACACAAGAAAGCAAGTTAATAAAAACATATTTCTCTTTTTTTTAATAAAGCGGTAATAAAGAGATATTTCTCTTTTTTTTCTTTAAGAAAACTAGAGAGCCATAAAGATTTTCACAGTTTTGTGTTAAAAAATTCAAAACAAGTAATCAAATGGCAACGAAAGGATCCTATAAAATATGCTATAGGTTTTTGTTTCTCCGATCACAGAAAGACGCGGGCTTGTGGTGCGTTGAGCTGCGTCAAATTAAGCGAAATGACGCACATTTTGACGGAGTACTATCACACATCGTACCGCATCGTACGCCAGCAACTGGTTTGCTCTCCATGTATATTATCTGGTCGCAAGCGTTCTCCCTTGAATGTACACGGGAGTCAATAAATAATTACAAATAATTACAAGATAAAAAGACTTTTAAAATACGATGTTTTTAAATTTTCTGTTGAATCTAGCATGTGGCAATAATTAAAAATTATCCCATTGTAATGAAAATGTAATATGTTTGGTTCACTATTACGTTAATAGACGGCACCTGTAGCGCAGTTACTTCTGGAGCAGTTACTCCAGACGCTTCTCGCATTTTTACTTAATGGATTTTAAAATATGGAATAAAGAGGGTTAAAAGTATTAAAATAATGCATTTTCATCGTGTTCTGAGCTATTCTAAAAGTTTCAAATGTCTAGCTAGTCGGGAAGTTAATTAAAAATCAATTGCAAGATTTCTAAGGGACAAACACACCCACAAACACACACAGAAACACACACACACAAGAAAGCAAGTTAATAAAAACATATTTCTCTTTTTTTTAATAAAGCGGTAATAAAGAGATATTTCTCTTTTTTTTCTTTAAGAAAACTAGAGAGCCATAAAGATTTTCACAGTTTTGTGTTAAAAAATTCAAAACAAGTAATCAAATGGCAACGAAAGGATCCTATAAAATATGCTATAGGTTTTTGTTTCTCCGATCACAGAAAGACGCGGGCTTGTGGTGCGTTGAGCTGCGTCAAATTAAGCGAAATGACGCACATTTTGACGGAGTACTATCACACATCGTACCGCATCGTACGCCAGCAACTGGTTTGCTCTCCATGTATATTATCTGGTCGCAAGCGTTCTCCCTTGAATGTACACGGGAGTCAATAAATAATTACAAATAATTACAAGATAAAAAGACTTTTAAAATACGATGTTTTTAAATTTTCTGTTGAATCTAGCATGGGGGTATAAATAAAAATTATCCCATTGTAATGAAAATGTAATATGCTTGGCTCACTATTACGTTAATAGATGGCTCCTGTAGCGCAGTTACTTTTGGAGCAGTTACTCCAGACGCTTCTCGTATTTTTACGTAATGGATTTTAAAATATGGAATAAAGATGGCTAAAAGTATTAAAATAATGCATTGTCATCGTGTTCTGAGCTATTCTAAAAGTTTCAAATGTCTAGATAGTCGGGAACTTAGTTAAAAATCGATTGCAAGTTTTGTACCAGACAAACACACCCACAAACACACAAACAAGAAAGCAAATTAATCAAAACATGGTAATAAAAAGATATTTCTCTTTTTTTCTTTAAGAAAACTAGAGAGCCATAAAGATTTTCACAATTTTGTGTTAAAAAATTCAAAACAGGTAATCAAATGGCAACGAAAGTTTCCTATAAAATATGTTACCTTATTACTTTCGAAGGGGAGGCACATCTTACTGGTGAATGACTTATCAAACCTTGCGTGAAAGATGTCGTTTCGTGTGTATTTGACGAAGAGTGTTTTAAACAAGTTGAAGCTGTGTCTCTTTCCAACAGTACTGTATCATCGCGTATTAACATTATATCACTTCTGAGTTTGAATAATATATTAAAAAAAAACAATATGTAGAAGTGTAACTCATTATGCCTTTCTTTGGCCTATTATACATGCTATTGCCGACGTGATAAATCTAGGGATTTTTTTGCCTTACAAATGTGCAAAGGAATCCTGTGATAACAAAAGAAATGGGTTAGGGGCACAATATGAGTCTTCATTTTATTAGATTCCATTGAAGGAGATCCTTCTTTCAAGGGAATTATCTCCCGAACCTTGAGAATTTGAACGGTATTACCAGGCTAAAACTAAAGTATTTATGTAAATTGAAATCCCATTTCGCGAAATTTTCTGTGTAATGAAACTTTCTACGGTATATTTCTATAACATAGCTTTACAATGCGTCAAATCACTGCTTGGATTTTATTCATCTCCACTCAAATAGCTTTATCAAGGACAGTGAGAGCAGAAACCTCACTTTTTGTGTCTCTCTTTCAAATTTCCGAGAAAGGAACATTGCATACAAAGTAATATTACATTCTATAACCTCTGATTTCATTCCCCCGGAGAATAAATCTGCGGTTTTAGAAGGAGGACAGTGGACATTCCCCTATTCACGACTTGTGTGTTGCACTTTTTGATGCTAGAGGAATTTAGAAGCATTTTTAGCTGGGTGAGTTGGGGTAGAATTGCTAGAAAATGATTAGACATGTACTCTTCGAAAATCATTCACCCAAAATGGCTTTAATATTTTCTCTACATAACTCTTTGATAGGTTTTCATCCTGGGGATCCAAAAATCGGGGCTTTGTAACCCCTTTCTTGGAAATACAGTGAAAACTCAATCTATCGTTTTTCAAGGGACCGATTGAATTGAAAGATAAATGCGTGAAAACGATAGATGCGGGATCATAACAAAGCAATGTGATCGTCTGGACTGGATAAAATAAACAACACATACGGGAAAACAATGATTTGGAGAACGATGGATCGAGATTCCACCAATCCAAAATATAACATCTCTCTAAAGTAATCAGTATAAGAAGGTGGATAACAATATTTTTTGTCGTTCTGATTTCGACTGATGTATTGAACCTTTTGAAAAATACACCTAAACTTCACCAGTACTGATTTGGCAGTACCTCGACGATGAAGGTTATAGAGGGGCCATGAATTTAACATTTTTCAACTTAATAGCCCTTTGCTAAGTTGATCATCTTTAGCTTTTTTATGGTATTATTTGCTGAAAGTGTTTTCTATTTTAAAGTTAATGACCTGTTTATAAGTGTTTAAATCTTTGACCTAATGTTCTTGTGGTTTTTCCCTTCCTTTAAGGGAATCTCCGGTTTTGATAAGACATGTTGGATCTGCGGATGCTGAAAGTACGAGTTTAACGACATCAGTTGTTTACTATTCTCATAAACCTAAATTTTTCTGGATTCAAGAAGATTTTAGTAAGTACAAATTTTCCTTATAAAATTCAACAAATGTCGTCCAGAGAAATTGCATTTCTTTTTCTATGAAAAGGTATTTGTATCACTGCACTTTCAAAAACGTTTAAGATCTCCCCAAAATGCTTCAGTTAACCAATTAATAGTTTTGTCATGATTTTGAAGACAGAATATCCCGATTGTAACATAAGGCAAAGGATAATAGGTGATGGGAAATCCAAACCTTAGATTAATGTATCAGCAATTTGGGTACCTTTTTTTCGCTAAAGTGTCAGATTTGATTATATCTATAAAGGGATTCCTTAAATATTTCTTGTCCTGTGATGTTCCGATAATTTAAATGGTATTTCAGAGTCTCGAAAGAAAACTGAGTGTTTCTTGAAATGTTGTTAAGATATTGATTTAAGGCAGTTTTATCAACATCATCGTGCAATGATAATTTTAAACAGGGATAGATACTTCTTATCCTTTTTCAGTTTTTTATGCATTGGTGAAAACAAGCTCTTGAAGTCAACGCATATGTAATAATCATTTTATAGTAAAATACATCAGTGCCACTTTAGCAGATACTTATTTTTCAAAATTGTGTTTAATATATTTTCGCAGTTTATATATATATATATATATATATATATATATATATATATATATATATATATATATATATATATATAAATTAATTAATTGTGTAAAAATTTTCGCTGTTCATATACAATGCAGAAGTTTTCGTCAAATTTAGCTTTCCCGCATCACAATTATTTCATTTCAGTGGACGAAAACAACCACTTCGTAGAATTCTAAATATATGTTTCATTTTCGATAATTCACTGGCAGAAATGTCACTTTAAAGCCTAAAGAACTGTTTTTTATCAGTGTCCGCCATGTTGGATCTCTCTGTTACGCAACAGAACGGCAACAATATAGAAATCAACAGTGGCTGGTCAACAAACGAAACCATTGTTGGAAACAATGAAAAGCTGCTTATCTTACAAATTTCTTTCAGTCTAAATCTGACCCGCTTCAAAGATGTTGCTCTTGCTTATCTTTGTGGTTTTTTTGCTATTTTTAGCGTTTTTCTTGTGCTTCTATCTTAAAGTAGTGCACAGGCTTTTTCCTGGCGAACGAGGCGAGAGTTCCGTTGCAGTAAGCTTTCCTTTTATCTCTGAGTTGAATTTTAAAAGCTTTTAGGTCAACACATTTGACTTGCCAATCAATCGTAAACAACCCGCTGTTCGGTTATCGTGATATCACGACAGTTGAAACGTATGCATATTGGATTATCATCAGTGATATTGGATTCATTCAGATGGGTTCTATCCTATGGGGATAAGTTTCTCACTAATTAACTTTAATCTAAATTAAAGAAAATTTAAATTTAAAAAAATGTTGCAACGTGTAACAGAGAAGGAAATTCTTTTCACATGCGAAATCTTTTTTTCAAATAAAACACGAATAATATTTTAAAATTTAAATCATTCGGAAGAAAATTTGGTATGTATTTTAAATGCAAATAGTTTCCTTCGACAGGCGACAATATATATATATATATATATGTATATATATATATATATATATATATATATATATATATATATATATATATATATATATATATATATATATATATATATATATATATATATATATATATATATATATATATGCACAAAAGTGAAGATTTTTTAAATGTACCATTCTTGTGTGATTGTCAATAACTAAAGAGTGGAGAAAAAAAATTTATTTTAAATGCCGAATTTCACCAAAATTTTCTCCTTTTAAATGTACGGAAGGTGCATCTCTTGGGAAAACCCTCGTGCTCAACCAGTAACATCTTACTCTACAGTAGCTTTTACACATAGAACATGTTCTGTAATTTGTATGTTAGCATTAAAGATTTTTACAAGAAGAAGAACGCAACGCCAAGACTTTTTTAGTTTTTAAATTATGCGTTAGAAGCACGTTGACGATTGCCACCGGTTGCTCGCTACGATCATTCATTGCAGATGAAATCATGGAAATCATGGGCGACCAATGCCCTGCTCTGGCCACCTGTGGTATTTGGCAACCTAGATTTATTTTGATCCTATTTTTACGAGGATCATCGAGGGATTACGAGGGAGCTATAATAACGTATAAGTCGTATCACGTGATCAGAAAGTTGTCGAATCCATGGCCCAAAGAATCGCCATTCAACTCCCAGGTATAGGGTTTTACCTTCAAAAGCAAATCCGCCAGTGTGTCAAACATTCACTAAACAAGTCAGAAATTATTTGTATGTAAATTCCCCAAAAGAAGTATTTGCTCGAATAAATTAACGACCAAAGTCATTCTGACGAAATGTCCAAAACCATTTGCTTCACAAAAACCTATAAACACTTGCAGAAGTATTTATTAAGCATCAGAAAACGATTTTTATTTTTAACCAGTTTTTGTTTTCTCTTTATAAATTAAACTATATTTTTTCTCCTCAGAAAGGTTTTTCTAACCTAACTTTCGGTTTTAAAGCAAATACAGTATGCAAATTTATATTCATTGAGCAGTCTTGTATTTTCAAAAGACTTTTTATATTGTTTTGGTAGTGGCAATTCAGTTAGTTTTAGCTATCATCTATTCGTAAAACTTGCATAGTTCTACGTGCAATACGAGATGCCATAGCTCTTTGTGAATTTAGTTACTGTAAAGTTCGTAAGAAGTTTGAATTTGTCTAATTACCATGTTTTTATTAACTCGCTTTCTTGTTTTTGTGTTTGTCCAGTACAAATCTTTCAATAGATTTTTAACTAACTTCCCGACTAGCTAGACATTCGAAACTTTTAGAATAGCTCAGAACACGATGACAATGCATTCTTTTAATACTATCATTCTTTTAATTTTAGCCATCTTTAAGCAGTATTGAATTCATTTTCATTTAATTTTGTTGTTTGAAAATTTATTATAATTGCTCTCTTTATTACGCATGTGATGATTTTCTTTCAAGTCGATGTGATAATTAATAAAAAAATTTTAAAAAAGCATTTATTAATACATAGAATTGTCAAGTTTATATGATTCAACAGAAAATATAAAAACGTGGTACATAAAAAGTTCTTTTTATCTTGTAATTATTTTATATCCCAAATATCCAGGTCGACTGCTGAGCATTCATCTTGTTTCCTAATCTTGCCAGAATACCTGCCTCTCTATACTTTTTATCAAAATTTTTCACCAATTTTCGGAGAAAAAAATCGATTTAAAGTTCTTTTTCCGGCTTTCTTTACGGATTTTGTTATATTCTACAGTCTAAAGTAATACATTGAATAAACGGAAGCGAACGCATAGCTATAGGAAAATGGTTGAACATCAGCATCCGATCGAAATGGCGACCGCATTTGGCGAGATTGGACAACAAAATTCTTTAAGAGTTAACTCGGCATAGGCAGACTTAATTCTTTCTGAATAAAAAAATGAAATGAGTGGAAGTTCTATATGGTGAAAGATTTGGAATTTAACGTTAGCTGTCGAATAGTGTAGTCAAACGTTCTTGTAAACAACTTGTATGCTGCAATTTTGATTTCAGGTTTCAATTTTAAGTTCAAGGCATGCAATCATGGCCAGTTCTATAGGTGAAGAGGCGAGATGACCCACTCAGGTGTCGAACTGAAATAGGTGCCAAAATGACACATAGTGAAAATGCGAAATTTTTACGGTATCTTAAACATTGAAGTATAGAAACGTAATCAAGCAATTTTCTGCAATAAAGTCTCTAAGAAGGATTTAGTAATTATATTTATTACATGACAAATTGTATTCAAAATTATTCAAAAGATCCGTTTTTAAAATCGCCACAGTATATCGGCCCGGCCCTGAAAGCAACACGTTTTAGTCTTGAGCTGAATTTTACCATTTTCCTTTCCTACCACTGAACTTAGGCTTTTTAGATGTCAGTGAGGTCAAAAAACGAGTCAATCACTACAAATTTTTCTTTCATGGAATGCCGATTGAATAGCGGCTGAAAGAGACTCTGTGCGGTTCATTGGAGATCCCTCATTATAGTCTGGTTGCCACATAATGTGCTGAACAAGAGTAAACTTTCTGTTTGGCAAAGAGACAGAATGCGTTTAGTTGTGTTTAACTTCTGTCTTAAACATGATAAACTGATTCAATGTTAAAATTTGAAAGCCATGTATTAAATAAGTAGATATTACGTCAGCAAGAGTTGTAAACTTTTTTTGGCATTTATTGCCGCGCACCAGTCGAAAATACAGATCGTTAGTGTCCACATTGAGCTATGAGAAATTTTTCTTTCGGTACTTTTATAATCACTGATTGCCAGATTCATAGTCTGTTATGGAACCGGCATTTAAATGCAATGTCAGTGGTTTTTTTTATTATGTTTTAATTTATACTTTTTCAAAACACAAATTTAACTTCGACGCAATAGATATGTATAATTTAATGTCTTGTAAAAAATGAAATGGAAATACATTTTTAAATTAAAAAATTACGTTTTCATTGTTTTAAGGTCTATCTTGATAGGAAAAAAACCCAGAGTTAAAAAATATCTATTCTGTAATCTGCGATTAGAAAAATATCGAGTGGAAAATTCATATAGCTTAACACTGGAACCGAAGGTCTGAGAAGTCAACTGATATCCTGCCTTTATGACATCGCAGAACTTTATCGTATTGAATATTGAAAAAAATATTCTTTCTTTCTATGATGTTAATATTTTTAAAGTAATACAGGGAATTCCAATTCAAATAATATGGTGCTAACTAAATACTAATAGAAGCTCTCTCTCTCTTGCAGAATGGTTCTCCTCGCGTGGTTGTTGATGTGAGTGCCATATATGATACTTTTGTTTCTTTATAAGGCCATATCTTTTTTTAAGTAAAATGTATTGAAGGTACAGATATCGACGATTCAGAGCCTCTCTCGTAAGAGATCCGTTGGTAGAATGCCGGCTACGTGATGAGGGAACTCAATTCCTGGAAAACGGTCTTAAAGAAGGACTATGTAGGAGTCAACGATTACTGACCTTTAGAAATTATATGACATATTTATCCAGAAAAAAATCAATATCATCTGAAAATAAATAAACCTATATGCATAAAAGGCTAACGCTGCTAGTCACGTTTATATATAAGAGGTTTCATGTTTAGGCGCTTTAAGCACGCGAGTAGTAGAGGTTACCAATTTTGGCTCACTATCGGCTCCAAAAAATTCAGTTGTCGAATATACGATAGTGCCTTTCTGGTGAAGGGTAAATAAAAATATATGATATCACTCAAGGGGTGAATTTTAGTGTTCCATCATTTTGATGGGCTTTTAACTAGTACATATGTTACGGCCAAAGTCCGAAGTCCGGCCAATTCGTGAAATGGATGGCCACTTCTAGCATTGGCCTATTGACTTGGCCAATGTTAGAATAGTCGAGATCTTACGACTCCTACCGGTTTTGGTCGGCCCAATTGCGATGTCACCGGCAAATAATGGACAGTTTGAGAATTATCGAAGAAAAATTGTACTTTTCAATTTAATTTTGAAGTGATTTGTTCTCCTTTGACTATTTTTCCTTCAAATGCGGCAGACGGTTTTTTTGGACGTTATTCTTACCGCCATATGACAACGGATTTGCTGGCCACTTTTCTGGGAGCACCGTATAGGTGGACCAGCATTACCCCCTATGGATCGGTACCGTAATTTTGAACCGAGTCAAGTGACGAGAACGCGTCACTTGACCCCGCACCTCCAGAGGTAAATTTGAGAACTTGGATGATATTGCAACCGCAATATATTTTAAGTGCCCCGGCCACTATTAGTGAACACGGCGGTGGATTTGCATAGAACCAGAGACTTTTAGATTTGTGGCCCGCTGCTCTTACCAACTGGACCACCATGCATTTCTTCTCCTTTGACTCAACTAAAGGGATTTTCCCAGTGGTAATAATATGAGTTCGAATTGGTATGATCAACTCCCAATACTGTATGATCCGTCTTCCTCAAACTTCTAGCTTTGGCCATCGGGTGCATCGCGAATGGACCGACCAAAGCCCAATGTAGTCGTCAGTACTCGATCACTTCTGGTTTTGTCTAAAATAACTTGGCCAAAATAAGAATGCCAAAGAAAGAAGTGATAGAACTTTTTATTGGGACTTGTTTTAAATGACTCAGGAGTGAATTAAAAAATTCAACAGCCAATTCAGAAAAAAATGGAATTTTCTTAAAGTTTACGAGTAGTGTGATCTCTAACATACCATTTTTATTAAAAGTTAGATGGTTTATTTTACTAACAGTAACAGCAGAAGTGGAAACAAGATTTTAGACCAACAACCCCAGCAGATCCCCCCTCCCACCCCAAAAAGAATCAAGCTATATCATTGATCATATTTTCCTGCAATCAGAAGAAATAATAAAATGGCGAAACACAGCCAACTTGTAAATAGAATTTTATGACAAAATTTAATCGTCAAAACGTTCATTTCTTCTTATTGTTCTTTTGAATGAGTTCCCTGTTTATACTCGTTTTATTCCAGTAAAGTACGTTGATTGAAAGAAAAGATTATTGAAGTTCATAAACTGTTTCAAATGCTATTTAATTTAATAAAAAAATAATGTCGCATTTACACCCAGATGCTTTAAAGTTCCATTACTTTTTCAGGCTCTTTCAAATTCCATCTGTGAAGGGCATGATGAATGGGCGATAACGAACACCAGGTAAAAATACGAGAATAAAATTGTTTTTATTAAAAATTCGATTTTTCATATAAGCGATTGTAATTCCATTAGTAACAGTTTTTATTTCGTTAAATAGGAAATGGGTGCTTGCAAGAGCCTCTTTAAATGATATTTAAGATACTTCCTTGTCAGAAATCACGAATAAGAAATTTGTTAAAAGAGCAATTAGACTGGTCTGTTTATTCACTCTGTTTAGAGAAAAACAAAATGAAAAATTTCGAAGTAGCATGAGCTCTTAACGGAGATTTGTTTTAGAAAATTCAGGGATTACGCAAGGTTCACGATTTCTATATTGTCCCGAAATGACGTTATCTGTTTGTATTATTGATAATAAAAGAAACGTAATTAATCATACCTTGCTATTTTTTGGAAGTTATTTGGCAGTTTTCAAGCCAAGAGGGATATTTAAAAGCATTTTTAGTTAATATGCCATTTTTTTCTAAGTCTCAGCACGTTTTCCTTTCTTCGACGATGGCCGTAAGTCACATAACGTTTCCAAAAAAATAAAATAGTTTTTGAAAATATAACATATTTGCAGTAAATTTAGAAGAAGACTCTTTTTCAGCTAACTAGTGGCAGCAATGAAATGTGAAAGGAACTGATCTTTTGTCAAAACCTAATCATAAATAATTATGAAATATGATCAAAAATGGCTCAACTTCCGATAAGCTACCATCCATTTTTTACCCCTTTTTTGTGAAATAATGGCACACCTTGAGTTTCGTACTTGCTTTAAGGATAATGAAGAGATAACATCTTTTTCGTTTGGCAGTTGCATAAAATACGTATATACGTCTGTACTTAAAATGTTGAGTTTATCTTATTTTTAAAGACTTCAAACGATGATTTGAAATATTCGTATTATTGAAATCCTAACGTAAGTTTCCACTGCAATACATTTGTATAAATTCAAGAGGTTTTGCTGTACCGTATAATTGAGATTTATTTTCTTAATTTTTCAGCCCAAGTGTCGCTACTCAGAACGAAACTAGTCCAGATCCAGATGATGATATCGATAAAAATGAATTGGTAAGATAAAGGTTTAATCTTTTAACATGAAATCCTAACGCACCACTCATTTTTCGTAGTAATAAATAAAATTTATTCATTGATATTCATTTGGAATAGTGCGGGACACGAAATACTGAAAAGTAGCCCATTTTCATTTTCGTTCTTTAAAACGTAGTGTACCATATTAAGAAACAATGAACTCAAACCGCATGTTCCTGCAATAACCGTGGTGCAACATTGTTGTGCTGTTTTGTGTAGACATACTCTGTTATACATCAGTCTCAGAATGGAATTTGTCCCAATTTGCCTTTTTTTTTAACAGGATATGTCTAAAATTCCTTACAAACTTTCTCTGTGAAATTTTCTAGACCGGTCTGTTGTTTTATTTTCTATAGAATTTTCGATTTAAATAAAAATTTGGGACATATTCCCTAAAGCAAAAATTAACAGTTTTTTTTCTTTATACTGATTCAAATTTTTATAACTGAAATTTTTTTATAAATCCTGAAGACACATTATAACGAAAATTTTCTCTTTAACATAAGGTTAAAAAAACCTATAAATAAAGCCATGAGTTTGGCAGATACATGAAAAACTAAACGTGACTTATGTTTCGAATTAAGTATTTATTTTAAGTTTAAAATTTCTTAAATATATTTTATTTGAACAATGACCCATATATGAACACCCATTTGATAATCACCCATTAAACAAATAATCGTTAAAAAATTGTGCTACATAAAAGCTTTTCTGACTGAAACCCCTAAAGGGTAATTTATTTGTTTGAAAAAATGAAACTTCTATTTAATTTTTCTGTGTTTTCAGGTGTAATAGCTGGATTAATGGTACAATCTAATTACCTTGGGAGGTAGCTTCTGTGAACAAAAATTAAAATAAAATGGGATAATTTAATGTTTAACTGCTATCTTAAGCGAAGTAGTGCGATTACAAATTGTTATTACTGAAAAATTCATAGGAAAAGAAAAACAAAAACAACCGCCGAAATCTGGATAATTTCAGAGTGTTTAGAGTAGGTATTAAAGTCAGGATCATACTCTCTACCTCCCTTAAAGAGATGTTCCAGCAACATCGCTGTTTGTCATTAGACTTTCAAAAATTTCATTTCCTCCACTGAATATGATCAATATAGCTTATGCACAGCCATCACGTATATATATACAGGGTACCCGGGCTAAATGTATCCATAAGTCATGACTTATTTATACGGAACTACCCATTAGAATTAAAAACAAATTATTTAAAGCAAATTATTTCACCAAGTTTTAATATCACTCATAGACTTCGATCATAGTAACATAGATTTCGAAGTGTGCACCTTTTGTAGCACGACTAACGTCTAAATGGAAATTCAGTCCTCTCCAAGTGTTTCGTAGCAAATCAGGAGTTATTACAGGAATCGCTTGAATGATACGCTTCTTCAGCTCATCCACAATTTTAATTTTCTCTTTATATACAACGGATTTAATGAATCCCCGATCAAAAAAGTCTAATAACGCCTGATATGCTACGCAACACTTGGAGAGAACTGGATTACCATTTAGACATTTGTAATGCTACGAAAGGTGTACACATCCAAATCTATGATACTATGAAAGAAATCTACGATATATATTAAAACTTGGTGAGATGTTCTTTCTATTTAAATAATTTTTTAAAATTCGAATGGATAGTTCCATAAAAATAATGACTTTTGGATACCTTTAGCCCGGACACCCTGTATAAAAATGGCACCCTGTTAGTGTTTACGAGAAGCATCTAAACGGAATCGGGCAAAAAGTCATTACGTGACTTTTGAGTGAAAATTTTCGGTTTTAGTTAAACGCATAGCTGTCCATTTCTACATCAGTTCTGAGGGATAGGATTCAAGCATAGAAGTTCCTCGCGTTGCCGGTATAGCACCAGTGAGCAAGATCCCACACCGAACACTGAGGGACTGCCGTTATATTGTTTTAAATGTTGAACACAACGTTTTATAAGGACAAAGATGAAGTACTGTTCGCATTTGTTTGACTTGATCTCCGATTTTCTTTCAGGTCACTTTACCGGATAAGAACTTATTGGGTGATGAACTTTCTTCAGATGAAGCGGATGCTGATGAAAAGAATGAGTTTATCCCCTATACAAGGTAGGATACTTTCATTCCCTGTGTAGATTCTCTCGTATAAACTCAGAGAAAGACATGGTACAGAGGGATGAATCGCTTTTTTTTGCTAAACCAATGGCGTCATTTGGGGAAGCGCGGTGTTTCGATCATGAAGCAGGTTTTTCCACTAGGTTTCTGGGGAACAGAATTCAAAAGATGAGAATTCTTCTAATCAACAGGATTATCCAGGTGGTAGAATACAGGATCGGGCCTAGGAGATCCATCATAGAACCCCATTGTAACTGATGATCGTTAGAGTGGAAACCCCGCCGTTAATGAAAAGCAGTAAAAATGAAACGGTAGGTCTAATGTTCGAAGGGGAAAAATATCAGCACCTCCGAAAATGATAATTATATGCGAATAATGTATGTGTGGACATAGGACAATACTACCAAAATTAAACTAGACCTATATTTTAACGTAGGATTAAAATAGGATCCTCAATAACGGTCCTTGGGAGAGAGAAAAATTGTCCTGCGTCGCAAGTTATAATTTTGGCAGCGCGCCAAACTCAGTAGCAGTAAACAGTTAAACAGAAAAGTACCAAAATGAGTTTTTTTTAAAAAGAGGTATGCAAACGATAAATAATCCTACGTTAATAACCCGCGGTAATTTCGTTAGAGGAGACAACCTGAAATATTTTTTTAATTGTTGTCATTGTCTTAAAGAGACTCTAAAAGACTTTTGGCGAAACTATAAAGCTTGACCTTAAAATTTCAAAAGGACCTTCCTTTTTGGTGAACTTACTGAGTTTATTTTTTACTTACTTACCTACTTACTTACTTACTTACTTACACACACACACACACACACACACACATACACAAACACGTGTGCATATAAACTCCTTTTCTGTTGAAATTTGCTATTAGATTTCTTTTGCAACTCGTTGTCACTGTCTCAAACGCACGATAGATATGTCAAACAAGCAAGCACTTAAGAATCGTGACCACAAGCGAAAGTTATTGCGTCTCCCATCACCGACGTTTCAGGCACGGATTCATGGTGCCTTATTTCGAAATATATAACAACTATACGTATACTTAGAACTCCCACTATTTTGTGTTTATCAGTGTGGTCTTTTCGTTACTGAATTTTCCTCGAAAATTCTTGCAAAAGCGTTGAAATCTCCTTTGGCGCATAAATATCTCGAATTTTTGATACGCGAAAGTGTTTTTTTTTCTTTTATTTAATGCTCATCGTTTGTTTGCTATCGTTTATTTCAGACTCGTAGATATTGAGTTTCCGGAAAAGAGTGATTTCGGTCAAGATGGCGAAAAGTCTACCGGAGCCATCCGCAAACGCTGCAGCCGTATGCTTGCTCACAACCTTGAACGCCCCCCTGCTGACGATGCATCGTTTTGGAAGTTGATGAAAACGGTCGAGCCGAAATACTGTCGGTAAGAGGAAAACGTTCCCTCTTTCCCCCGGTAGAATATAAGAGATAAAGCGAGGAAAATCGGACTATGGGAGCGAAATATGCTAATTTATCCCCATTTATCAGTCCTCAGGAGAGAGATTAAAAAAGCCACAGTTTTCAAGTTTTTACAGGAAATTTTGAGAGGCTACAATATAAGCAAAGTGAGCCTCTAAATCATAGAATGTTGCTGTGTCTTGTGCTATATGATTGGCTCGTGGGATTGGATCGAATTTGCCTTTTAATCACTTCATTTTCCTCTAAGTTTGCCATAAACAACTTTTTCTAGTCCAAAATCTACATTTTTGGTTCGCTATCATCCCTAAATCATTCTAAAATTTTTCATTCGTTTAGTATATTAAGGGAGGTCTATCTAGTGCAGGTCTATCTAGTCACTTTTTCTCGCCAGAAAAGTTTTTATATCCCAACTTTCCGTTTTAAAGCAATTGCAGTATGCAAATTTATATTTATTGAGCAGTCTTGTATTTTTCAAAAGACTTTTTACAATGTTTCGGTGGTGGCAATTCAGTTAGTTTTAGCTATCATCTATTCCTAAAACTTGTATAGTTATTTGTAGAATATGGGATACCATAGCTCTATGTGATTTTATCTACTGTAAATTTCGTAAGAAATTTGAACTTGTTTAATTTCATATCCAAAGTATCCAGGACGACTGCTCAGCATTCATCTTGTTTCCTAATCTTGCCAGAATACCTTCTACGCTATACTTTTTACCAAAATTTTTAACCAATTTTCGAAGAAAAAAATCGATTGAAACTTCTTTTTTCGGCTGCGTTTACGAATTATATTATATTCTTCTGTCTAAAGTAAATACATATAATAAATGCAAGCGAACGCGTAATAATAGAAAATTTAAATGGTTGAACATCAGCATCCGAACGAAATGGCGACCACATTTGGCGAGATTGGACAACAAAATGCTCTATGCGTTATCTCGGCATATACAGGCTTAATACTTTCTGAAGAAAAACTGAAATGAGTGGAAGTACTATACGGCGAAAGATTTGGAATTTAACGTTAGCTGTCGAATAGTGAAATGAAACGTTCTTGTAAGTAACCTGTATGCTGCTATTTTGAATTTAAATGTTAGTTTTAAGTTCAAGACCTGCAATCATGGATGGTTCCATAGGTGCAGCGGCAAGATGACCCACACAGGCGCCGAACTGAAATAGGTGCAAAATGACACATAAGAAAAATGAGAAATATTTACGGTATCTTAAGCTTTGAAGAATAGTAACACAATCAAGCAATTATTCTCCAATAAAGTCACCAATAAGGATTTAGTAATTATATTTATTAAATGAAAAATTGTATTCAAAATTATTAAAAAAAACCGTTTTTAAAACTCGTCTCAGACGCCACAGTATATCGGCCCGGCCCTGCAAGCAACACGTTTTAGTCTTCTTCTGAATTTTACCATTTTCCTTTCCTTCCACTGAACTTAGGCCTTCTAAGATGTCAATGAGCTCAAAAACGAGTCAATCACTACAAATTGTTCGTTCATAGAATGCCGTTTGAATAAGGGCTGAAAGCGAGTCTGTGCTGTTCATTGGACATCTCCTTTTAGTCTGGTTGCCACATGATGTGCCGCAAAAGAGTAGACTTTGTGTTTGGCAAAGAGACAGAACTCGTTTAGTTGTGTTAAACTTCCGTCTCAAACAAGATAATCTGATTCAATGTTAAAATTTGGAAGCCATGTATTAAATATAAGTAGATATTACGTCAGAAAGAATTGTACACTTTTTTTTTGTTTGGCATTTATGGCCGAGCATCAGTCAACAATTCGGATCTTCAGTGTCCATGTTGAGCTATGAGAAATTTTTCTTTCAGTACTTTTATGATCACCGATTTTCAGATTCACGGTTTATTTCATTTTGTTTATCTTATATTTAACGATTTCAAACGATGATTTGAAATATTCGTATGATTGAAATCATAAGGTAAGTTTCCACGGCAATACATTCGTATAAATTCAAGAGACTTTGCTGTACCGTATAATTAAGTTTTATTTTCTTAATTTTTCAGCCCAAATAAAGCTACTCAGAACGAAACTAGTCTAGCTCCAGGTGATGATATCAATGAAAAAGAATTGGTAAGACAAATTTTTAATCTTATAACATGAAATCTTTTCGAACCACTCATTATTCGTAGTAATAAATAAAATTTATTCATTAATATTCATTTGGAATAGTGCGGGACACGAAATACTTAAAAAAAGCCCATTTTTATTTTCGTGGTTTAAAACGTACTGTATCATTTTAAGAATCAATGAACTTAAACCACGTGTTCCTGCAATAACCATGGTGCAACATTGTTGTGCTGTTTTATGTAGAAGTACTCTGTTATACATCAGTATCAGAATGGAATTTTTCCCAATTTGTCTCTTATTAACAGGATATCTCTAAATTTCCTCACAAACTTTCTCTGCAAAACTTTCTAGGCCGGTCTGTTGTTTTATTTTCGATAGAATTTTCGATTTAAATTAAAAATTTGGGACATCTTTCCTAAAGCAAAAAGGAAGTTTTTTCCTTTGTACTGATTCAAATTTTTATAACTGAAATTTTTTTTATAAATCCTGAAGACACTTTATCACGAAATTTCTCTCTTTATCATAAGGTAGAAAATCCTGTAAATAGAGCCCTGATATCGGCAGCTACATGAAAACTAAACGTGACTTATATTTTGAATTAAGCATTCATTTTTTAAAGTTTGAAATTTCTTAAATATATTTTATTTGAACAATGACCCATATATGAACACTCATTTAAAATCACCCATTAAACAAATAATCGTTAAAAAAATGTGCTAGATAAAAACTTTTCTGTCTGAAACCCCCAAAGGGTAATTTATTTGTTTGAATAAAATGAAACTTTTATTTAATTTTTCTGTGTTTCCAGGTGTAATAGCTGGATTTATGGTACAAACTTATTACCAAGATCATAAACTTGGGAGGTAGCTTCTGTAAACTAAAATTAAAATACAATGGGATAATTTAATGTTTAACTGCTATCTTATCCAAAGTAGTGAGATTAGGTCTACAAATTATTATTACTGTAAAACTCATAGGAAAAGAAAAGACAACAACCCCAGAAAACTGGATAATTTCAGAGTGTTTAGGGTGGGTATTAAAATCTGGATCATACTCCCCACCACCCTTAACAGATGTTCCGGCATCGTCACTTTTTGTCATAAGACTTCCAGAAATTTCATTTCCTCCATTGAATATGATCATTATAGCTTATGCGCAGCCATCACGTATATATATACAGGGTGTCCGGGCTAAAGGTATCCAAACGTCATGACTTGTTTCTACGGAGCTACCCATTAGAATAAAAAAAAATTTTTAAATAGAAATAACTTCTCACCAAGTTTTACTATCACTTATTGACTTCGATCATAGATTCATAGATTTCGAAGTGCTCACCTTTTGTATCACGACAAAAGTCTAAATGGTAATCCAGTTCTCTCCAAGTGTTTAGTAGCCTCTCAGGAGTTATTACACGAATTGCTTGAATGATACGCTTCTTCAACTCATCCACAGTTTTAATTTTTTGTTCGTACACAACGGATTTAATGAATTCCCGAGCAAAAAAGTCTAATAACGCCTGATATCAAAATCTACGATACTATGACAGAAATCTATGATTTTTTTAAAAACTTGGTGAGATGTTCTTTCTATTTAAATAATTTTTTTAAAATTCTAATGGGTAGTTCCGTAAAAATAAGTCATGACGTTCGGATACCTTTTGCCCGGACACCCTGTATAAAAATGGGACCTTGTTAGTTTTTTATGAGAAGTATCCGAACGGAATTGGACAAAAAGTCATTACGTGTCTTTTGAGAAGAAATTTTCGTTTTTAGTGAAACGCATAGCGGACGATTTCTATAGAGTTCGGAGGGATGGGATTCAAACACAAAAGATCCTCGAGTTGCCGGTATAGCACCAGAGAGCAAGATCCCACACCGGACACTGAGGGACAGCCATTATATTGTTTTAAATGTTGAACACGAAGTTTTATAAGGACAAAGATGAAGTAATGTTCGCATTTGTTTGACTTGAGGTCCGATTTTATTTCAGGTCACTTTGCCGGATAAGACCTTATTGGGTGATGATCTTTCTTCTGATGAATCGAATGCTGATGAGAAGAATGAGTTTATCCCCTATACAAGGTAGGATACTGTTTCGTTTTCCTGTGTTCGATGGGATTGAATAAATTCTCTTCAGATAGTGCACACAAAATGAAAATTTATTATTTTGTAAATTCTTCAGGCGCATACCCGAATTCAAACAGAAAACACGTAACAACTGTCTTCTATACAACAGAAAACTCTAAAAACACATGTCGGGATAACAGAGTCTTCAATACAATATACGCCTATCGCACTTTCAATAGATCCAATTCTAAGCAGAAAAAAACCAATGTTAATGTCAATGAGATCCAGTGCCAATATCAGATATATTTATAGACTTCCAATGCGCCCTCTATCGGTCAACCAGCTAGATATAACTGAAACATTCCAGAGAGGCTTAGAAAATTGGTGGCCATTTGGCACCATATCGCCAAATTTGGCGACCAAAATAAGTCCCCAAATCCATCGGCAATTTGGCGATAACTCCCATATTTGGCGAGATTACTCGATTAATACGAGATTATTATGCTGATGAAAAGAATGAGTTTATCCCGTATACAAGGTAGGATACTTTCATTCCCTGCGTAGATTTCCTCGTATAAACTTAGCGAAAGACATGGTAAAAAGGAATGAATCGCTTGTGTTGCTAAAACAATGACGTCAGTTTGGATGCCGCAGTGGTTCGATCAAGAAGCAGATTTTTCCACTAGGCTTCTGGGGAACGGAATTCAAAAGATAAGAATTCTTCAAATCAACAGGATTATCCAGTTGGTAGAATACAGGTTCGGGGTTAGGAGATCCATCATAGAACCCCATCGTAACTGATGATCGTTAGAGCGGAAACTCCACCATTAATGAAAACCATTAAGAAAGAACCTGTAGGACTAATATTCAAAGATGCAGAATATCAGTACGTCCGAAAAAAAATAATTATATGCGAATAGTATATGTGGGGGCATAGGGCTGGGATAATACTACTAAAGTAACGCTAGACCTATATTTATAAATTGCTGTCATGGTCTTAAATAGATATCTAAGAAACTCAAGGGGCAACTATAATGCTCGACCTTGAAACAAAACAAAACTTCAAAGATACCTTCCTTTTCGGTGAACTTACAAGGTTTATTATATATACACTCATGGACAAAAAAATTAGCGCACCAAGAAATAATTGCGGGATCGTAACGAAACTTGCAATGAAGGTACATGTCGGGCAGATATGCAAATGATTAGAAGTGCAGCGTGATTGCGCATTACGTATAGCCGGTAGAGGGCGTTGAACATCGTACTCTGTGGAGTATAAAATAGGTAACCAAAGCTTGTTTGAGTGTGCTGAATCATTTACAAAGGAAGAGCTGAGATAGACATGCCATTACGCCGTGTTCGAAGACAATATAAACAGTTGTCGCAGTTTGAGAGGGGGAGAATCGTCGGGATGATGGAAGCTGGGTGGTCAGCTAGGCGAGTAGCTCGTCAATTAGGCCGCTCTGATTATGTTGTGAGGAGGTGTTGGGATCAGTGGACCCGAGAGATGTCATGTACACGAAGACCAGGCTCAGGACGCCCTCGACAGACCAGGTAGCACCTTCACTAGGGGCCTCTGTGTCTTCTCGAACCATACGAAGGCGCCTGGCTGAAGGACAGTTGGTATCGCGACGCCCATTACGTGTGCGGCCCTTGACGCCCACCCATTGACGCCTCCGTTTGGAGTTTTGCCGCGCACGAGGAAACTGGACTGCAGCGGAATGGAACCAGGTCGTCTTTAGCGACGAATGCAGATTCAATCTCGGCAGTGATGACAATCGTGTTCGTGTGTGAAGAGCCCATGGTGAACGCTTCAATCCTGCCTTTGCTGTACAGCGACACATCGCTCCCACAGCTGGTATGATGGTATGGGGTGCCATTGCCTACAATACACAGTCACCCCTAGTGTTGTTCCGTGGCACCATGACAGCCCAGCGGTATGTTCATGAAATCCTGCAACCACATGTGTTGCCACTCATGCAATGGCTCCCAGGATCCATTTTTCAACAAGACAATGCTCGGCCTCATACGGCAAGGGTGTCACAAGACTGTCTCCGCACTGTTACTACCCTTCCTTGGCCTGCCCGATCCCCAGATTTGTCTCCAATCGAGCATATCTGGGATCATTTGGGACGACGAGTTGGGCATCACACGAATTTGAACGAACTAGAGTCAAGGTTACAGCAAATATGGAATTCAATGTATCAAGACATCATACAGAACTTGTAAGACTCAATGCCCGATCATATCGCATCGTGCATTCGCGCTAGAGGGGGTCCAACGGAGTATTAACTCCTCCGTTCTTTTGCCTTTTTGTCTGAAATAAATTATCCTTTTTCTTTGATTTTCTTATGATTTACTTATATCAAAGTAGTCATTACGTATGTAAAATTTCGTTTCATTTTGACGACTCCTTCTTGGTGCGCTAATTTTTTTGTCCATGAGTGTATATATATATATATTTATTTATTTTATATATATATATGTGTGTGTGTGTGTGTGCGTTTGTTTGTTTTTGAAATTTTCCACGGGAATTCTGTTGCAACTCGTTGTCGCTGTCTTAAACGCACGATAGATATGTCAAACAAGCAAGCACTTAATTGTTGCGAGTACAAGCGAAACTTAACTGCGTCGCATGTTATAATGGCATGTCTATCTCAGCTCTTCCTTTGAAAATGATTCAGCACACTCAAACAAGCTTTGGTTACCTGTTTTATACTCCACAGAGTACGATGTTCAACGCCCTCTACCGGCTATACGTAATGCGCAATCACGCTGCATTTCTAATCATTTGCATATCTCCCCGACATGTACCTTCATTGGAAGTTTCGTTATGATCTCGCAATTATTTCTTGGTGCGCTAATGTTTTTGTCCATGAGTGTATATTTATTATATATATATATATATATGTGTGTGTGTGTGTGTGTGTGTGTGTGTGTGTGTGTGCGTTTCTTTGTTTTTGAAATTTTTCATGGGAATTCTGTTGCAACTCGTTGTCGCTGTCTTAAACGCACGATAGATATGTCAAACAAGCAAGCACTCAATTGTTGAGAGTACAAGCGAAATTTAACTGCGTCGCCAATCACCTTGCTTTTCAGGAACGGATTCATGTGAAATATATGACATCTATTCGTATAATTAGAACTCCCGCTATTTTCTGGTTATCAGTGCGGTCTCTTATTTACTGAATTTTCCCCGAAAATTCTTGCAAAAGCACTGAAATCGCCTTTGGCGCTGAAATGTCTCGATTTTTTGATTGGCGATAGTGTTTTTTCCTTTCATTTAATGCTAATCGTTTGTTTGCTATCGTTTATTTCAGACTCGTAGATTTTCAGTTTTCGGAAGAGAGTGATTCCAGTCGAGTTGAAGAAACGTTTACTGGAGCCATCCGCAAACGCTGCAACCGTATGCTTGCTCACAAACTCGAGCGTCCCCCTACTGACAGTGAATCGTTTTGGAACCTGGGGAAAACGGCCGAGACGAAATACCGTCGGTAAGACGAAAACGTTCCCATTTTACCCCCGGTATAATATAAGAGCTAAAACGAGAAAAATCGGACTATCGAAGCGATATATGCTAATTTATCGCCATTTATCAGTCCAAAGGAGAGAGATGAAAAAAGCCACATCTCTCAAGTTCTTAGAGGAAATTTTGAGAGGTGACAATATAAGCGAAGTGAGCCTCTAAATCAACCGTAAAATTCCTTAAAATCAACCGTTTAAGTCTGCGGACCACAAAGCCAGAAATTTAGGAGGGACCTAATGTCTTCCCCCCCCCAAAACCGACTTGAGGGTGGGGGATCTATCGGCGGATATGGAGGGTACAGAATATCCCTCAGACACAAGGGATACAGGATAAACATACTCCCATTCTAACGTTTCATATTCTAATTATAAAATAATTATGTTAAACTTTTAAGAAATTTTATTTCGACACCTGATAGTCTTCGGATATATTCCGCCTATCTAGCTCAATGAACAATGCTTTTAAAATCCTCGTTAATTTGGCAACTTTTTTATATGTGGTGCCGTACCTCTGCCGAGACTCTCGGGGACTACCTGGGGTCCGTGGACAACCGTTTGGGAACCATTGATCTGAATCATAGAATGCTACTGCGTCTTGAGTCTGCTTGTCACACGACTGCTTGTCACATGATTGTCTCCTGGGATTGGATCGAATTTGGCTTTTAATCACTTCGTTTTCCTTTGATTTCGCTATAATCAATTTTTTTCCTGTCCAAGATCTAGATTTTTGGTTCGCTATTATCCCTAAATCATTCTAAATTTTTTCATTCGTTTAGTATATTAATGGAGGTCTATCTAGTGACTCATTTTTATGTCTTATGTGTTAAAAATATTAATTTAAGCTTCAATATACTTTGCTTTGCACTGTTTGGCCAACTTTTAAAAATTTACATACAGAATATGAAATTGAATCGACAAAGCAATGCAAAACTACTACATCAGAATCATTAAAATCTCCGTTTGCATAAAAATAAATATATGTACGGTGTTTAAAAGGGAAATTCCCTCATTTTATTCTATATTGAGTTATACGGGAATCGCGTTATACGTATAAAGTCGTCAAACTTTTATTAACGCGTTGTATGATCTCGCTTTATAAGGAAGTTTATTGTGTTTGCATATATATATATATATGTAACATACCGTCCCGGCGGGAATGGTAGCCGGAGCCGGCATATCACAACGGGGATAAACGTAAACGTACTCAATAATACATTTCTCTTTTCACGTCTGCAAAAACCGCCGACCGATCCGTCGGTATGGATGCAGCAAGATAAATTACAAAAATCCGTCCTACTTCCGGACGTCACGAGTTATATAAACTTCACCCCATCACGTGATTAAAGGGTGTGTCTTAATGGTTGATTGGTTTAAAGTTGTTGTTGATGTGCAGAACTGATTTAAACCTGCACTGACGCTACGAAGCGTCTCGTTAGTTAAAAAAGACAGCCATCTTGAATGATTTTGCCTAAGGCTGTAATAATGGAATTTAACGCGAATGCCCAAAGGGAATTAAATGTTTTAAGGAATTAAAAAAGGGTTTGTAATTTGGAATAGTAAAGTGAGGAATTAATAGTTTTTAAATGTTAAGAGTGTTGAATTAAGAAATTACTAGTTTTTAATATTATATATATATATATATATATATATATAAACACACAACACTTTTTGTCTGGGCATCCTATAACCAGATCATCGGGATTTGTAGTTTTCTTATAACCTATTGCAATATTTTTCCCCCTGGCTTCCGTCTTTTCCTTTCTAAAGACTTCTCCAATCGAGAAAAAAGTGCTCAAGTTATTATTTCCGCAAGGGCACACTAAGTTCAAACTTCACACTCCTGATCTGATCTCTACTTGATTCGGTTTTGTTTGCTTGCTATTTCAGCCTGCAAGATATCGAATTTCCGGAAAACAGTGACCTCGGCGAAGACCAGGAAAAGTATGTTGAAGCTATCCGGGAAGGCTGCAGCCGTATGTATGCGGACCACCTTGAACTAACCACTTACAACTTGATGAGATTAGACGAACCCCTTCTGTGTGAAATTGGGTAAGGGAAATGCTTTTCTTATCACTAATGAGATACGTCGAACCTCTGACGGGCATTAGAATTTTTTATATTTCCGCCGATTTATCCTCCGGGGCGTTGAAGAGTGTTACACCTCTCCTACTCATAAAGGGAATCAGATACGAAATGAGTAAACTGACAATCTAAATCAGTAATAAATGAAGCGCGCATTGTGTATTGGTCAGCATGAAGAAGAGGCAAAAACTTCACTCACTCGCACACACACACACACAAACACACACCTGTGTATATATGTATATATATATATATATATATATATATATATATATATATATATATATATATATATATGTAGTGAAATTTCTCTAAGGCTTTCAATCATGGTTCCGAAAAAAAGGGCCGTTTCGAGGGGTAACCAGCAGGAGAAGTTTCACTATATATATATATATATATATATATATATATATATATATATACAGGTGGTTATCAAAATAATGGAAACACTAAAGAGCATCATATTAACCTTTGTTAATATGGTGCAGGATCCTCTTTGCCATGTAATACCACCTTATTAACCTTGGAATTGGACAAGTTATGAATAATGGTTAAGAATATATTATACCCTTCTTCAGGTAAAAATCATGAAAGTTTCTGTCTAGAAGATATGGTGGATATATATATATATATATATATATACACAGTGCTGCAGCTGTCGAGAATTATGAATAATCGTAGACGGTAAGCAGACCATTCGAGTAAAGTGAATTTACAAAATCTTTTTTTTTATTAATATAAGCGAAACCTTAATTCCTCCAACACGAGTCTCTGCTTGGCAGGTCAATGCAGCCTCGAGGTATTAAATAATTTAAGATCAGGTTCTTAAGCATCATTAGCCAAGATGTCATCAAGATCAGGGTAACCGCTGGGATGGGCTTTGTCTTATCGAAGAAGACACAAGAAATGCGAGTTGGAGAATCCGTTACTCCGATTCGGTTAAGATGTTTTTAATATGTATAAAAGACTAGTACTAGTTTAACTGACTGGAAATCCTTTCTTCATTCAGCTGTTGGCCAAATCAGATTTACTGAAAATATTCCACAGGAAACAACATAGCTGGACCTTAGAAAGAAACCATCCGTTGACTTACAGAAACAACCATATGGTTTCTGAAATTATGATAGGAAATGAATTTAAGTGCATGTTTAGGATTTAGTGCCGGGAGAGTGCAAAAAGTAGAGGGATATGAAATTGAGGTAAAGAGATGGAGCGAGTTCAGGAAAAAGGAAAAGAAAATTATAAAATTTACCATATTCGTCGAAAAATCTCCCCAAACACAAAAACGTTTAGATAATGGATTACAGCCAGTTTTATTCATGTTTCATCAGTTTTAGACGAAAGATGAATTCATTTCAAATTTCATAGCTGCCACCAGCCGTCAGATAGTGAAAAGTTTTATTAACGGCAAAACTATTCTATTTATCGAAGAAAAGAAAATGACGGTAGTACTATAAAGACTATAGAAAAGAAAATCTCGTAGTGCATTTTTGAAGGTCGAAAAGTGATGGAAAATGCTTTAATGGCATTGTTGATCTCAGACGAGATAGTTCTTCAAATAATGCGAAATAGATCCCGTCCAAATACCGTCGCATTACATTGCATCATTTTCACGGCTAAAAATTTTTCAAACATCGTTAATGAATATTTATAATGCAAAATTAGAATTATGAATCACTATTTTTATTATAGAAATCTCATAAAATTTAACATTATTTAAATAAGTATTTTTTCTAATTTCGAAAGGTCCTTAAAAAATAATCGCAGGAACTCACTTACTAACCTTGTAGTATAATAGCGAATAATTAATTATGACAATAAATTCATAGTAATTTTTATTTTACTTTTTAGATCACTACCCCAACCTGAAATAGTATTACACCCAGATGACCTGCCTCAAACCAAACAGGTAAGCATTGTTCTCCCGCTTTCGTATTCCAGGGGGATGTTCCAAGGGGTTCTATGTTTCCAGTGTGTGTGTTTTTTTTTAATGTGTCAGATTCTGGATTTATAACAACAATCATTGTAGGGATTAGAAATTCTGTGCAGATTTAGATATTTTTTATTATATCGTTTATTAAGCGGGATTAATCTGATCAGGGTATTTTTCAATACGGACTTGAATCCACTTAAGTAATCGTCTTTACCAGTCTTCGAGTATGTCGCAAGCCAGTCTCTGTATTCCTCAGGTGCGTCAATATCCTTTGTGAGTGCAGTTTATTTTTATAGCCTGCCATATGAGACATTAAATTATGAAATTGAAAAAGTCGTGTAAAAAGAGAGGTCAAGGGTGGCTAGGGAATGCAGCTAACGCCGACATGTATAGGTGGCTTCAGCAAGTCTTTTACCATTTTGATTCCGAATCTAGTTTTTCAACAGTTCCTCGGCTTGCCAGCTCTATGAGATAGGCTGGTGTTTCTTCGCCCCAAAACGGCCAATATATTTTGCAAATTCCTGAATCGTCCTACATCGTCGAGGGAACAAAATTTAGCATGTCTACCTATGATACAATATGATATTCGGACTGATGTATCAGGACTTTTCCCGTCTTCATTAGTAAAATAATTTACTTATAAAAATCCCCTTTAAAGACTTTTTACATTCAACACTACTTTGGCATGTATATACGCAACGCATTGGGTTAGGGAGAGAGATAATCGTAAAGCAGCCGGAAAGGGAACATTCCATTATAAAGTTGCGATGAGTATTACTGTGCTTTGGCGAGACTGAACACGAAAGCTCATGAAACAGTGTGGGTATTTAGGAGTTGTGATACACCGTATGATGCCCGGTGGAGTAGTGGTTAAATGTGTGAAACTGCCACCCCATAGGTGCAGGGTTCGATCCTGCGACTGGGCAAGTTCGACTCAGCCTTTCATTCCGAGTGTGGGTCGATAAAATGAGGACCAAGCATGCTTGGGAACTAAATTCTGGGGGTCCCACGTCAGGTTGACCACCTGACTGAGACATATGCTGTATGGCACCCCAAACCCACGGTCAAGAAAACGGAGATGGGCACCACCGGCCTTGGTCCACAGAGGACTGTTACGCCATGAGTTCAGTTGTTTTAGATACACAGTATGACACAAGCCTTAACTATATGTACGCCTTGACGGTACGATGATAATTTTTTGTCTTGTTCAGTACTTATGTTTTCAAAGATTTATTGAGTTCTTGTGCTGCCATTTTGTTGTTCAGAAAAGATAGTAAAAGTTCCACAGATGATTTCTCTAAGATGAATACTTTTTTTCTGTATAAAATTGAAGTATTTAGTGTTAGGAGTGAATGTCGACTCTTCGAGGGTTTAAATTATGGAATTTCTGAGCCAGAAATGCTAAGTTACGTTATAAATTCCTTTGAGCTGTTGGTTGAAATTCAGAGGGGTACCCTAAATTTTCAATGTTCTTTAACTTTGAGATAAAATGCCAGGAAATGTGCTCCAAAGAGCTGCGTACTGGACTAGGGATGTATATGCATGCACGATATAACATGAGAATTAAGGACATGAATAATTACCATTTTCCTTTCAATTTACAGCCGAAAAGAAAAAAATTTAGGAAAGTGAGGAAATTTTTCAAGAAGTGGTCGTGCATTAAAAAAGTGAGTATTTTTAACTTTAATTACTCCGCATATCTACACATGTGAAAAGTTCTGTTTGGTATTATTTATGCCACTTTAATAATACTTTAATAGGTCGTATGGAATATTTAGTGTCTAAAGGCGATTTGCGTTTCAAGTAGTAATTTTCTTTAGTTAAGGTATATCGTGTTTGAAGGAATTTTCAGTTAGTTCAAATTTAGAACTTATATTTATTTTCTTACCTCCAAGGTCATCTAATTATTAAATTTTGACCAATTCTACAGTTAACGAATTTACTAGACCTAGAGCGAGATGGACCTGCTAACATATAATGAAGGTCAAAACCAAAGGATTAATAAATTGTGTTAGTTTTCTGAAAGTTAGTATTAAGAACACAGATACTATCAAACATTGGTACATATTTATATTTATATGTATTATAATTTTATAAATTAGATGTTCCCATGGTCTATTTATTCCGTTATCAACTTTTCTGCCCAACTTTTTTTAATATCCCGTATTCGTCAACAGATGCACAAACTTGACTATCAATGGAATTAAAGAATGATATAAAGTCACTCCTTTTAGTGAAAAAGACTAAGATGTTTATATCAGCAAAACTAGAGAAAATGGATTACTAGACGTTAAATTGCTTTTATTTTCCAAGTGTATCCACAAAAGTGGTAAGGGAATAGGAGGGCAAGTAATAAGATGATTATGAATTTTTCAATTTTGTCTTCAACTGTGAGATTCCGAAATAGCCATGAAAAGCCTTATCGGATATAACACGGTATGACGACAACAATGTGATCGTGTTCTTTATATTTAAATAAATTATTTCGGGGCCCGAGCTAGCATAGTGGTAGCGCGTCGGCTATCAGTACTGAGGTTGCTCGGATCGAATCCCGACAAGCGCTATTAAATACCTTCGTGTAGGGGCATGTTAAATGCGCAGATCGGAAAGTCCTTCTGGGAGGTCAGTGGGTGGGAAATGTTCGTTCCCTCCCCAAATGTCTTTCCTGGGTGTGCTCGGTCACAAATTGAGGTACCACCTAGCTGGCCCCACCATTCAATCCGCAAAGCTTATATGGACCTGGTTTGGAACTTCCGGTCAGGGGACATTGGGAACCAAAAACAACAACAAATAATTTTTTTAACTTTGAATTGACAAAAGATTACCTCTTCATGCGTCATGAGTGTTAAGCTTAAAGCATTCATTCAACGTACCAAATTCCATTTCAGTTAAGATTTCATTTTCTTGTATTGTATGTTTTCGTATGTGTTCTTGAGTTGAATGTATGTTGTATACTATCTATCTATCTATCTATCAATCTATATCTATCTATCTATCTATCTATATATATATATATTCTTTTTTACAGAATGACGAAGGCTAGGAAAACTGCTAGGAAGAATTTAAAATCTATGTAAAAAAAATTTGAAAAAAATCAATAATATTTGGCTAAAATGTTAGAAAAAAGTTTAAATGTTTAACTAAAACTGCGGAAAAAAAATGAAATAGTGACAAAAAAATGCGAAAAAAAATTTTAATGTGATCGTGAAAAAGTTAAAAAAATAAATAAAAGGTACAAATGAAAATACAAAAGAACTTAAAACGAGTACCTAAATATTATGATATGTTTACCTAAATTTAAAAGAATGTATAAAATTTTTTGTAATATATGTACCATTGCGAAAGGAATGTTTAAATATATTTATATAATTATTAAGGAAAGTTTTTAAAAGGTGATCGAAAATATTTGTACTAAATATATGTATCTGTGTCAAAAAAATATATTCATGAGAATTGTATTTTTAATTTTTTGTTTGTTTTATATTTTGAAATGTCTCGGCTGAATGTAACAAAAAAATTATTATTGTGATTGTGAATTAATGTGATTGTGAAAAAGTTTTAAAAAATGTTTAAAATGTGCCACTGAAAATATAAAAAAATTAAAACGAGTACCTATATATTATGATTTATTTATCTAAATTTAAATGAATGTGTAATTGTTTTAAAAAAATATATGTATTGTTACGAAACGAGTGTTTAAATGTGTTTATTTAATTATTAAAAGTAGTTTTAAAAGTGAATGTAAAAGTATTTGTTCAAATGTATGTATCTGTCTCAAAAAATATATTTATAAAAATTGTATGTTTAATTTTTTTATACCTTGAAATGTCTCGGCTGAATGTAAAAAAAAACTATTATTATGATTGTGAATTAATGTGATTGTGAAAAAGTACAAAAAAAATATAATTTACAGCTGAAAATACAAAAAAAATTGAAACGAGTACCTAAATATTATGATATGTATACCTAAATTTAAAATAATATATAATTCTTTTTTAAATGTGTGTATCGTTGCGAAATGAATATTTAAGTGTATTTATATAATTATTAAGAACAGTTTTTAAAAGTTAATGTAAAATATCGGTTTTAAATGTGCGTATCTGTGTCGAAGAAAAATGTATTAATGAGAATTGTATGTTTAATTTATTGTTTTATACCTCGAAACGTCTCGTCTGAATGTAAAAAAGAAATATTGTGAAATTTGTATGGTAAAAATGTTTAAATATGTTTCTCAAGAGAGAAAATCCAATTATTTGTCTAGTAATTTAAAACAAAATTACGTTTGTATACGTAAAAGAAAGTATTTTTTGAAATTATGTATAATGAAAGGAATTTTTGAAATTATGTATAATGAAAGGAATTTTTGAAATATGTGTTTATAAAGTAACTAAAATGTGGATGCAAAATTATTTTTTATTTTAAACGTATATATGTAGATAAAACGATATTGTATGTCTGTCAAAGAAATGTATCTGTGTCAAAGAAAAATGTATTTATGAGAATTGTATGTTTAATTTTTTTTGGTTTTATATCTCGAAAGGTCTCGGCTGAATGCAAAAAATAAATATTGTAAAATGTGTATCGGAAAATGTTTAAGTATATTTCTCAAAAGAGAAAACCAGATTATTTATCTAGTAATGTAACAAAATTACGTTTGTTTACGTAAAAGAAAGTATTTTTTGAAATTATGTATGATGAAAGGAATTTTTAAAACATGTGTTTGTAATGTGACGAAAATCTGGATGCAAAGTTTTTTAAAATTTTAAATGTATATTTGTATATAAAATTATATTGTATGTGTTAATGTTCCGTGTTATAACTTCAGAAAAAATTTTCTGTGTAATCTTGTCAATAGCTTATTATGAAGTATTTCATATGAACGAGAGACCAAAACTTTATTGTTGTGTTTATAGAAATAATTTTGTAAATATGTGTAATATTTTTAAGAACTTCTAGACTTGAACTTGCAATTTTCACTCCCATCCAACCAATCAACTTGCAGATGTATATATTATGGCCAGCCCAAAACAATAGAAATAAAAACAATAGCACAACAAACTGATGTGTTTTCATTTTGTGTCTGCTGTTTTATTTTCCTTTTCAACGTTTTCTGTAGGAAGACAGCTTGCATGATGTATTTTTAGTGCAATTTATCTGAGATTTGAGCAACATAATATAACCTGAAATATTCTGATATAGTCTCCTAGAAGTCCAGTGGTGAACGTATCGGGAATAGTGACTGCGGGAGCCAGGATAAGAGCCTTTGTATGCTCTTGTATCTTTACACTATGTATATTTTTATAAACAAGGTATTTTAAAATATTATGGGAAAACACTTAACTAAATTTTCAATAATTTAATTGGAACCGAATATTTAATTTAACAAAAATTAAGCAAATTAAATTCTTTTAATGTGATGGCTGTTTTTGCAACTGCATACTCAGATTTGAATTTCGTGTTTGGGTATTTGACAAAGCTAGCCTCATATCATCTTCGATACTCAGTCGATTTCGAAACTTCGTTTTGATGTGGACAAGTGCTGAAAAACCGCCCTCACATAGATGCGTTGTGGCAAATGACAGCAAAATACACTACTTAACGAAAATTAAGGAAAAATCACAAAAAGAGGGATAATACGTTCAAAACTAGGCTAATCTGTTTAAAATTTGAATATATTGTTAAGTAAAAGGTGCTGAACAATACTACATTATGTAAAATAGTGGTGCTGCAGTCGGAATACGTCATTTGCGAGGAGCATAGAAGTGCATGCATTAGAGCAAAGCGGCAATTGTCTCTGCGAGGCTAAGTCTAGACATCTGGCATAGCCAAATTGTAACAATGACATTCAGGCATCATTCGATCGAAGAACTGCGATGGCGAGCTATTGGGAGACTACAGACAGGACAAAGTGATACAGAAGTATCCAGGTGGCTAAATGTGAGTCCTTCTGTAGTTCATAGACTTCGGCAACAATTTCTAACCACGGATTCGGCATCCAAGAGGTTCAGCGAAGGACGGCCATACGCTACGACGAGTGCCGATGACCGATGTTTGTCATTATGCGCACGAAGGAATAGAATCGCAACTCCGTCTGAGATCAGATCCTTCCTCGATGGAATCTCCAGAAGGTTGGTATCAACGTTAAAAAGTGCGTAGAAGGCTTCACGAAGGTGGTCCTTTTGCGAGGCGACCAGCCATTTGCGTCCCGCTCACGTCACGCCGTAGGCGGGAACGTTTGCAGCGGGCATGTCAACATGTCCACCGGACGCGTGATCAATGGAGGGCTGTTCTCTTTACGGATGAGTCCAGGTTTATCCTCAAAAGCGATAGTATGCGTATTTTGATTTGGAAAGAACCTGGAACTCGTTTTCATCCATCACACATCCGTGAAAGAGATGCATACGGATCATGGAGTGTCTGTGTTTGGGGTGGTATCTCTTTGGGAGGACGCACAGACTTCCATGTTTTTCCCCGTGAAAATGTGAATGCTCACACCTATAGAGATGACATCCTTGAAGCTTATGTGCACCCTTATGCCGTGGCAATAGGTGATGCTTTCGTGCTACAGGACGAAAACTCGAGATCGCACAGGGCTCGCATCGTGGATGCTTATCTTGAGCAGGAAACAATTCAGCCATGGAGTGGCCTGCTCGATCACAGGACTTGAATACTATCAAGCATGTTTGGGACGCTTTAGGGTGACGTATAGCTAATCTCAATCCTCCTCCTAGGACCATAGCCACGCTTTCAACTGCTTTGCGAGAGCAATGGTTCTCACTACCTACCGAACTCATAGACCGCATAATTGACAGCATCACAGATCGCTGTATGTGCTGTATTGCTTCTTGGGGGGAACATACGCCATATTAAATGTACTTTTCCTATACCAAACTGACAGATCCTATTTGTTCATTGTATACATATGCTAGCTTCTATGACACCATAATTATCTGGCGATTTCTTTTTATGCTATTTTATACCTAGCTGTGTGTTGTATAATGTGTATAAGGTTCATTAGATTCTACGCGTAACGTTTTGAGTAATCGCTATTTTTGTGACTTTTTCTTAATTTTTGACAACCAGTGTATGAAAGGGAAGTTTGGATCATTGTGGGTAGGTTTGATACATAGCACACCAGAACTGAATGAGTGATTTTTCTCTAAAAAAATCACGCACCGATGAATCATTCTGAAGATAAAAAAAATCATGCTGTATTTAATTACTAATTACGTCTGATAAGTAGAGAATGGGTTTCGAGCAAGTACAGCTTTTCTTTGAGCTCAGGGATGCTGTCCTCAATTTCAGTCAAATTTAAATTACATTTTTTAAAATTCAGTAATCCGGATACAGAATTTAGTACAAACCACCTACACAATACTGTATTTGAAAGATATTTAACATAATTTTAAATTTTTTAATTAAGTAAATCATTTATTGTGTTAACATTATCAATTTGATGAACTACTTGTAAAAAGATATTAGACTCAAACAACGATTTTTTAAAAAGGCTTTGCTCTACTTTGGTCGCCTTTATTTAAACTTTTCTTCTTAAGCGACTAAGATGCAGAATTTGGAATAATGTCTTTATAAATCGAATTGTTTAAAATATGTTTTAACTGTGTTGGAAATATGTTTTAACTGTGTTTTTAAATGCCATTTATGGTGTTAGTATCAGAAGTATGATGACTATTTATAGTGGCTATCTTATGTGATATAGGAAACTTACCTGAGATTTGCTGTGTTTCAGTCACATTCAATTTACATTTTCCTTCAATTTAAGTGTTAGAGATCTAGAGTTTAAAATACTGTAGATCCATACAAATTCATTTAAAAAATATTCGCAGAATTATAAATTTTTAATTCAATATACCATACTTGGGTTAGCAGAGGAGAAGGTGGGATTATGGACCCTGCATTATGTACCTCTTTAATGTCTGTCCAATGCACAGCAACAGCCGCGCGAAACAGCTGGGAACTAGAGCTCCTAGATGACTGCAATAGATAGTCAAGATCATTGACCTCAGTCCACTCTCGAATAACGTCCTGTGACCAATTGTTTGTTTTTCGAGTTTTCAAACTTTTTTTCCAGGTAAGTAAAAGAAAAAAACATTTTACATAACTATTACTATGTGTGATAAAAACTGATTCCTGTACCTTATTCTACGTGAGATAAAGTTCCTTTTAAGCTAGTTCGAAATTAAATTCCTTGTAACTCATAATGTGGGGCAAAATGTTTTGGGTCCATAATATTCTCCACTTTGGGTCACCTGCGACTTTTGACTTTTTTCACTTAGGTGATTGTATACATCTTAAGATGTGATTTAACGGCAAATCCAGTTAATGATGTTTAGATGAAGAGATTTGAAAGAGGCTAGAGCCAAAAATTATGAAAATCAGTCTTTGGTATGACCACAGTGAGCCAAATAACAAAAGGGGGTTCATAATCCCACCTTCTCGTCCACTATTATTTTGATGTACAGTACCATTCGTTGCCTAGTTCAGAGTTTCCCAAAGTGTGTTCTGCGGACCTCCAGAAAAATTTGGTGTTCCACGAGACAGTCTGACGGCCAAGTCATACGTTATCTTATTTGCCAGAAAGTCGCGCTCTAACGCTCGGTGACTAGATACACTGGCTCCTAATAATTTGTCGTAAAGTGCACACTGTGCACGGAGTGGGGAATATAGGTTTTCTTTTATCTCCGATCACAGCAAGAAACGGTTGTGTGGTGCGCTGAGCTGCGCCAAATTACGCCGAGTGACGTACATTCTGACGGAGAAGTATCACACATCGTACGCCAGCAACTGTATCGTAAGGCCAGCATCGTACGTCAGGTACTAAGCTTGGTCTGCTCTCCATGCTTAGTACCTGGTCGCATGCTTTCTCCCTTGAATGGTGACGGGCGTCATCTGACGTGATCCATCACCCGATATAAAATTATAAAGATATTTTTTTCTTAAGAAAACTAGAGAGTCATAAAGATTTTCAAAGTTTTGCGTTAAAAAAATCAAAACAGATAATCAAATGGCAACGAATGGATCCTATAAAATATGTTACCTAATTTCTCGCGCAGCGTAGGCACATATTATTGGTCAATCTTATATAAAACCTTGCGTAAAAGATGTCGTTTCGTGTGTATTTGATGAAGAGTGTTTTAAACAAGTTGAAGCCGTGTCTCTTTCCAGCACTACTCTATCAACGCTTATTAACGATATAACACTTCTGAGTTGGAATAATATATTAAATAAAAACGATATGTAAAAAAGTTTCTCATTATGCCTTTCTTTGTCCTCTTATACATTCTATTGCCGACGTGATAAATCTAGTGATTTTTTTACCTTACAAATGTACAAAGGAATCCTGTTATAGAAAAAGAGATAGGTAAGGTTCACAATATGAGTCTTTATTTTATTAGATTCCATTTAAGGAGATCCTTCTTTTAACGGAATTATCTACCGAACCTCGAGAATTTGAACTACATTCCCAGGTTCATATTAAAGTATTTATGTAAAACGAAATTTCATTTAACGAATTTTTATGTTTAATAAAACTTTTTACGGTATATTTCTACAAAATAACTTTACAATGCGTAAAATCAGTTCTTGGATTTTCTTCATCTTCTCTCACATAGCGTTTTGAAGTACAGTTAGAGCAGAAACCTCGCTTTTTGAGTCCCTTTTACAAATTACTGAGAAAGATCATTGCATACAAAGGAATATTACATTCTACAACCTCTGATTTCTTTCCTCTGGAGAAGAAATCACAGGTTTTAGAAGGAGGACAGTTGGACATTCCCCTATTCAGGACTTGTGATTTACTTTTTAATGCTAGAGAAATTTAAAAGCATTTTTAGCTGGGTGAGATGGGGTAGAATTGCTAGAAAAAGCTTAGACATGCACTCTTCGAAAATTATTCTCCCAAAATGGTTTTGTTTTTTCACTACATAGCTCTTTGACAGGATTTCAGACTAGGGATCCAAAAATCTAGGTTTTGTAATCCCTTTCTTGGAAATATCAATCCAAAATGTTTCGTCTCTCTAAAGTAATCAGCAGAAGTCGGTGAATAACAATTTTTTTTCATTCTGATTTCGACTGATGTATTGAACCTTTTGAAAAATACACCTAAACTTCACCAGTACTGGTTTGGCACTTCCTCGACGATGAAGGTTATAGAGGGGCCATGAATTTTACATTTTTTAACTTAACAGCACTTTGCTAAGAGTATGATCTTTAGCTTTTTTTCGTATTATTTGCTGAAAGTGTTTTCTATTTTAATGTTAACGACCTGTTTATAAGTGTTTAGATCTTTGACCTAATGTTCTTGTGGTTTTTCCCTTCCTTTAAGGGAATCTCCGGTTTTGATAAGACATGTTGGATCTGCTGATACTGTAAGAATGAGTTTAACGGCAACATTTTTTTCCTGCTCTTATAAACCTCATCTTTTCTGGATTCAAGAAGTTTTTAGTAAGTACAAATTTTTCTTATCAAATCCGACAAATGCAGTCAAGAGAAATTGCATTTCTTTATCTATTAAAGGGATTTTGGATCACTGTACGCTCAAAGATCTACCCAAAAATGTAATGTCAAAGATTTTTGAAGACAGAATATCCCGATTGTAACGTAAGTCAAAGGTTAATAGGTGATGGGAAATCCAAATTTTAGTTTAATGTATCAGCAATTAGGGTACATTTTTTCGCTAAAGTGTCAGATTTGATTATATCTATAAAGGGATTCCTAAAATATTACTTGTCCTGTGATGTTCCGATGATTTAAAGGAAAGAAAACTGTGTGTTTCTTGAAATGTTGTTAAGATATTGATTTAAGGCAGATTCATCAACATCCTCGTGCAATAAGAATTTTAAGCATGGATAGATACATCTTATTGTTTTTCAGTGTTTTATGTATTGGTTCAAACAAGCTCTTGAAGTTAATGCATATGTAATAATCATTTTAGAGTAAAAGATATCAGTACTACTTTAGCAGATAATAATTTTTCAAAATTGTGTTTAATATATATTCGCAGTTTATATATGTGTATACATTATATTAATTTTGTTAAAATATACGCTGTTCATTTACAATGCCGAAGTTGTCATCAAATGAAGCTTTTCCGCATCACAAATATTTCATTTCAGTGGACGAAAAAAATCTACCTCCTAGAATTCTAAATATATGATTCATTTTCGATGATCGACTGATAGGAATGCCACTTTAAATCCTAAAGAACTGTTTTTCATTAGTGTCCGCCATTTTCAATCTCTCTGTTATGCAACAGAACGTCAACAATATACGAGTCAACAGAGACTGGCCAACAAATGAAAACATTGTTGGAAACAATGAAAAGCTGCTTCTTTTACAAATTTCTTTCAGTCTAAAACTGACCCCCTGCAAAGATGTTGCTCTTGCTTATCTATGTCGTTTTTTTTGCTATTTTTAGCGTTTTTCTTGTGCTTCTATCTTAAAGTTGTGCACAGGATATTTCCTGGCGGACGAGGCGAGAGTTCCGTAGCAGTAATCTTTCTTTCTATCTCTGAGTTGAATTTTAAAAGCTTTTAGGTCAACACATTTGACTACCCAATCAATCGCGAACAAGCCGCTGTTAGGATATCGCGATATCACGGAAGTTGAAACGTGTTTTGTATGTTAGCATTAAGGAATTTCCCAAGAAGCTGAACGGAACGACATGACAATTTTATTTTTTAAATTATGCGTCAGAAACCAGGTTTACGATTGCCACCGTTTGCTCTCTACGATCACTGGGTGCAGATAAAATCATAAGACGACCATTTCCCTGCTCTGGCCACCTGTGGTATTCGACAACATAGACTTATTTTAATCCTATTTTTACGAGGATTATCCGGTGCTATAATGAAGTATAGGTCGTATCACGTGATCAGAAAGTTGTCGAATCCATCTGCCAAATAGCCGCCATTCGACTCCCAGGTATAGGATTCTATCTTCCAAAGCAAATCCGTCAGTGTGTCAAACATTCACTAAACAAGTCAGAAATTATTTGTATGTAAATCCCCCAAAAGAAGTATTTGTTCGCATAAATTAACGACCAAAGTCATTGTGATGAAATGTCCCCAACCATTTGCTTCACAAAAACCATAAACACTTACAGAAGTATTTATTAAGCATCAGAAAAATGATTTTTATTTTTAACCAGTTTTTGTTTTCTCTTTATAAATTAAGCTATATTTTTTCTCGTCAGAAAATTTTTTTATAACCAAACTTTCGATTTTAAAACAATTACAATATGCCAATTTATATTCATTGAACTCTCTTGTATTTTTCAAAAGACTTTTTACAATGTTTTGGTAGTGGCAATTCAGTTAGTTTTAGCTATCATCTATTCGTAAAACTTGCATAGTTCTACGTGCAATACGGGATGCCATAGCTCTTTGTGAATTTATCTACTGTAAAGTTCGTATGAAGTTTGAACTTGTCTAATTACATATCCTCAATATCCAGGCCGACTGCTCAGTATTCATCTTGTTTCCTGATCTCGCCAGAATATCTACCTAGCCAAACTTTTTATCAAAATCTTTCACCAATTTTCAAAGAATAAAATTGATTTAACTTTTTTTTCCGTCTCCGTTTACGATTTATGGTATATTCTTCTGTCTAAAGTAATACACTGGATAAATGCAAGCGAACGCATAATTAAAGGAAATTTAATTGATTAAACATCAGCATAGGATTGAAATGGCGACCTCATTTGGCGAGATTGAGCAACAAAATGTTTTATGCATTAAGTCGGCTTAGTAGGAAGGCTTAACACTTTCTTAAGAAAAAATGAAATGAGTGGAAGTTCTATACGGTGAAATATTTGGAATTTAACGTTGGCTGTCGAATAGTGTAATGAAACGTTTTTGTAAGCAACTAGTATGCTGCAATTTTGATTTCAGGTTTCAGTTTTAAGTTCAAGGCATGCAGTCATGGCTATTTCCATAGGTGAGGCGGCAAGATGACCAACTCAGGCGCCGAACTGAAATAGGTGGCAAAATGACACATAGTAAAAATGTGAAATTTTTACAGCATCTTAAACAATGAAGCATAGAGACCCACTGAAGAAACTTTTTGCATTAAATTCTCTAAGAAGGGTTTAGTACTTATGTTTCTTACATGACAAATTGTATTCAAAATCGCTCAAAAGAACAGTTTTTAAAACTCGCCTTTAGCGCCACAATATACCGGCCCGGCCCTCCAAACAATACGTTTTAGTCTTCAACTGAATTTTGCCATTTTAGTTTCCTGCCACTTAACTTAATCCTTCTAGATGTAAATGAGGTTAAAAAAGGAGTCAATCACTTTAAATTGTTCGTTCATGGAATGCCGTTTGAATAAGGGCTGAAAGCGAGTCTGTGCTGTTCATTGGACATCCTTCCTGTTAGTCTGGTTGCCACATGATGTACCTCAAAAGAGTAGATTTTCTGTTTGGCAGAGAGTCAGAACGAGTTTAGTTGTGTTAAACTTCTGTCTTAAACAAGAGAATCTGATACAATGTTAAAATTTGAAAGCCATGTTTTAAATATAAGTAGATATTACGTCAGCAAGAATAGTACACTGTTTTTGGCATTCGTGGCCGCGCACCAGTTGACAATGCAGATCGTCAGTGTTCATGTTGAGCTATGAGAAATTTTTCTTTCGTTACTTTTATAATAACCGATTATCAGATTCATAATCTGTTCTGGAACCAGCATTTAAATGCAATGTACGTGTTTTTAAATTTTTTTTTAAAATTTACACTTTATCAAAACATAAATTGAACTTCAAAGCAATAGATATCCCCAATATAATGATCAACAAAATGACCACGGAAAAAAATTTTAAATTGAAAAATTACGTGTTCATTAATTCAAGGGCTACCTTAATAGGAAAAAAACCCAGAGTCAAAGATATCCATTCTGTAATCTGCGATTAGAAAAATATCCAGTAGAAAACTCCTACAGCTTAACACTGAATTAAGGATCTGAGAGGTCAACAACTGTTATCCTGTCTTCATGACATCGCAAAACTTTATTGTACTGAATATTGAAAAAAAGTTCTTTTTTTCTATGATGATGATAATTTTAAAGTAATTTAGGGAATTTCAATAAAAGTGAGTGTGGTGTTAACTAAATACTAATAGAAACTCTTTCTCTCTTGCAGAATGGTTCTCCTCGCGTGTTGTTGATGTGAGTGCCATATATGATACTTTTGTTTTTTTATAAGACTATATATCTTTTCAGGTAAAATACATTGTGAGGTACATATATCGACCATTCAGAGCCCCTCTCGTAACAGATCCGTTGGCAGAATGCCGGCTATGTGATGAGGGGACTCAGTTCCAGGAAAACAGTCGTATAGAGGGACTATGTAGGAGTTAACGATTACTGACATTAGGAATTATGACATATATTTAAGCAGAAAAAAATCAATATCATCTGAAAATAAATAAATCTATATGTATAAAAGGCTAGCTCTGACACTCACCTTTATGAATAAGAGGTTACAAGTTTAGGCGCGTTAAGCACGCGAGTAGTAGACGTTTACCAATTTTGGCTCACTATCGGCTCCAAAAAATTGAGTGCGAAAATACGATAGTGCCTTTCTGGTGAAGGGTAAAGAAAAATATATGATATCACTCAAGGAGTTAATTTTAGTGTTCCATCATTTTGGCGGGCTTTAACCAGTACATATGTTACGGCCAAAGTCCGAAGTCTGGCCAGTTCGCGAAATGGATGGCCACTTCTAGCATTGGCCAAGTCAATTGGCCAATGCTAGAATAATCGAGATCTTACGGTTCTAACCGACTTTGGTCGGCCGAATTGCGATGTCCCCGGCAAACAATGGACAGTTTGAGAATTACCCCAGAAAAATTGTCCTTTTCAATTTGATTTTGAAGTGATATTTTCTACTTTGACCAAACTAAAGGTATTTCCACAGTGATGATAATATGAGTTAGAACTGGTATGATCAACTCGCGTTACTGTATGATCCGGCTTCTTCAAACTTCTAGCTTTGGCTACTATTTCTTGGAAACATATTGAACTGACCATTGAATGTCGGGTGCATCGGGAAAGGGCCGACCAAGGCTCGAAGCAGTCGTCAATTCTCGATTACTTCGGGCTTTGGTCAAATAACTTGGCCAAAGAAGAAGACCTAAGATAGAAGGGGGCCATCCATTTGACGGAGTGGGTTTGGACTTTGGCCGTAACTAACACACACACACACACACACACACACACACACACATATATATATATATTTTCGCCACGCCGATGAATAATCCAGTGTTGGTAGAATACCGGATCCGAAGATACGATACCCGAGTCCGATTCCTGATCCTGGAATACGGTTACCAATCTATTAGAATATTTACTTGAATATTTATTTTTAATATTCACATAAACTTTTCATTTTCGTTTTATGTTAGTACAGCTAACGCCATATGAAATTAATTCATATCAATACGCTTGTTGCTCGATTTTATCCCTCTAGAAATATATAAAATTAATAAACTAAGAAATTTTGTTGTTTCGTCCATAGAAATCTATCTCCTGCATAAAAAAAATTGCTTTCGATTATGGGAACTTTTTCACCCCAGTGTGTCAGGCACTTGTCGCGAGGATAATCGGTTGGTTTCCTTAGTAAGGCAGCACCATATTTTATATTACCCCGGAATCGTTCCCTGTGAGGAGACGGCATAGGAACATCTATGAGTTAACCAGAATTCGAACGTGGGTCCACACTACGAAAGATCGTGACAGTTACCACTGTACAACGAGAGCGGAGAATGAACTTTTTTATCGGGGCTTGTTCTAAATGACTCAGGAATGAATTCAATGAATTCAGCAGGCAATTCACAAAAAAAATGGAAAGTTTACGAGTAGTGTGACATCTAACATACCATTCTTATTAAGAGTTAGATGGTTTATGTTATAAACAATAATATTAGTAGTGCAAACAAGATTTTAGATCAACAACCCCAGCAGAGCCCTCCCCCCCCAAAAAAAAATGAATAAAAGTATATAATTGATCATATTTTCCCCAATCAGGAGAAATAGTAAAATGACGAAACACAGCCAAATTGTAAATAGAATTTTATGACATAATTTAATCTTTAAAACGTTCATTTCTTCTTATTGTTCTTTTGAATGAGTTCCCTTTTTATACTTGTTTTATTCCTGTAAAGTACGCTGATTGAAAAAGAAAATGATTGAAATTGGCAAACTGTTCAAATGCTATTTAATTTATTAAAAAAATCAGGTCACATTATCACCCAGAGGATTTATAGTTCCATAAATTGTTTCAGGTTCCTTCAAATTCCATCTGTGAAGAGCATGATGATGGGGCGATAACGAACACCAGGTAAAAATGCGAGAATGAGATTTAATTTTTTTTTTAAATTCGAATTTTCATATCAGCGATTGTAACTAAATATGTAACAGTTTTTACTCAGTTAAAGCGGAAGTGGACGATTGCAAGCGCCTCTTTAAATGATATTTAAGATACTTCCTTGTCAGGAATCACGAATTATAAATTTATTAACGGAGCAATTGGACTGATCTGTGTCTTCTCTATATTTAAAGAAAAACAAAATGAAGGATTTCAAAGTAGAATGAGCGCTTAAGGCGACAATGGACCTTCAGATTGACAAAAATATGTCCCCAAAACGATTTTTTTTTTTCTTTTAGAAAATGATTCTGCAACTTATCAGCTTTAAATTTTAAAAAAGTATGTTGATCCGATCATTATTAACCGAGTTATAAGTATTTCTTTCAAACGTAAACAATGGAAATGTTAGTCAATTAAAACTTTAAACGCCATTTTCTCAAAACAAGTTTTCATGTCGTTTCGGTAAGTTCAAAATGTTCCATGCGTCATAATTTTTCTTGAATTTTCATAAAATTTCATAACATGATTATTTATATATGTTAGAATAAAATTTAGTAATCAATTAATTATACTATTTTAAAACAACTTAAAATTTTTACAATAAAAAAAATTTTATTCATGAAATTTTGCATAAAATTACCTATTTTTATCGATTTCTTTTCTAGTTTTTATAAATATGACTGTAAATCAAAGATTGCTACTAACTTTTATTATAACTATATAAAGCTAGCTTAAGAGAGAAAATTAGATAACTGAGACAAAAATTTATGTGCATGGAGCATTCTTAAATAGAGTAATTAACAAACTGATTTTAATTAATATGTTAATTAATTACATTCTGATTTTTTTAAAGTTTAGAATTTCCATCTCTAAACAACACTGTATAAGTATATAAAATTTCATAGCAATTGGTTAATAAATAAAAAAAAAAGTTTTTCATGGTCCATTGTAGCCTTAACATAGAATTGTTTCAGGAAATTCAGGGATTACGCAAGATTCAAGCCTATTTCGATATTCTCCCGAAATGATTTTATCTGTTCGTATTATTTATAAAAAAAAAAAGAATCGTAATTAAACGTACCTTGCGGCTTTGGAAAGTAATTTGGCAGTTTTCAAACCAAGAGTGCTTTTTGAAAATCTTTTTATCTAATATGCCATTTTTTTCAAAGTCTCCGTACGTTTTCCTTTCTTCGACGACGGCTCCAAGCCCCGTAACTGCTTCAACCAAATAAAATAGTTTGTGAAAATATAATTGTTTTGCAGTAAATTTAGAAGAAGACTCTTTTTTCAGGCGACTAATGGCAGCAATGAAATTTGAAAGGAACTCATCTTTTGCCTAAACCTAATTTTAAATAACTATGAAATATGATTAAAAATGGCTGAACTTCCGATCAGCTACCATCCATTTTTTTACCCCCATTTTGTGAAATAATGCCACTCCTTGAGTTTCGTACTTTCTTTGAGGGTGATCAAGAAATAACATCTTTTTCGTTTGGCAATTGCATAAAATACGTGTATACGTCTATACTTAAAATGTTTAGTTTGTCTTATTTTTAAAGACTTCAAACGATGATTTAAAAAATTCGTATGATTGAAACCATAAGGTAAGTGTCCACTGCAATGCATTGGTATAAAATCAAGAAGTTTTGCTGTACCGTATAACTGAGTTTAATTTCCTTAATTTTTCAGCCCATGTGCAACTACTCAGATCTTATCCAGTTCTCCTCCAGATGATGAAATTTCTGAAAATAAATCAGTAAGACAAATGTTTAATCTTTTAACATGAAATCTTAAAGAACTACTAATTTTCGTAAGAAGTAAAATTTTATGTTTTATATGTATTTAGAATTGTGCGGGACAGAAATTCTGAAAAGTAGTCCATTTTTTTTTTCGTGGTTTAAAACGCACTGTAGAACCTTAAGGCCGTTACAAATTCGGGTTACAAACTCGTCAACGACGCGTTGACGAATTTGTAACCAGTTGCGTCGTGTGTGTGGTTCCATTCAATTACATAGGTTACGACTCATCACGGACTGGTTTGTGATTGGAGTCAGCTATCAGTTTCTTTTGAGTTGCTCCGTGTGCAGACGGCCTAAGAAACAATGAACACAAACCGCATTTCCCTGCAATAATCGTGGTGTGAGATGTGTAATGCTGTTTATAGTAGCCATGCTCTGTTATTATACAACAGTCTCAGAATGGAATTTGTCCCAATTTGCCATTTTTAACGGGATATGTCTAAAATTCCTCACAAAGTTTCTCTACGAAATTGTCTAGGCCGCCCTTTGTTCTATTTTATAGAGAATTTTCGATTTAAATTAAAAATTTGGGACGAATTCCCTAAAGCATAAATTAATATATTTTTTCCCTTTATACTGATTCAAATTTTTATAACTGAAATTTTTTTATAAATCCTGAAGCCACATTATCTCGAAATTTTTCTCTTTAACATAAGGTAGAAAATCCTGTAAATAAAGCCATGAGTTCGGTAGATACATGAAAAGCTAAACGTGACTTAAGCTTTGGATTAAGTATTTATTTTTAAAGTTTGAAATTTCTTAAATATATTTTATTTACAGAATGACCCATATATTAACACCCATATGATAAGACAAATAATCGTTAAAAAATGTGCTAGATAAAAGCTTTTCTGACTGAAACCCCTCAAGGGTAATTTATTTGTTTAAAAAAACTGAAACTTCCATCTAATTTTTCTGTTCTTTCAGGTTTAATAACTAGATTAATGGTACAACCTAATTACCAAGACCATAACCTTGGGAGGTAGCTTCTGTGAACAAAAATTAAAATATAATGGGATAATTTAATGTTTAACTGCTATCTTAAGCTTGCTAAGATAGCAGTTAAACATAGTGAGTAGTGAAGTAGTGAGATTACAAATTGTTATTACTGAAAAATTCATAGGAAAAGAAAAACAAAAACAACCGCGGAAATCTGGATAATTTCAGAGTGTTTAGAGTGGGTATTAAAGTTGGGATCATATTCTTTACCTCCCTTAAAGAGATGTTCTATCAACGTCGCTGTTTGTCATTAGACTTCCAAAAATATCATTTCCTCTATTGAATATGATCAATATAGCATATGCACAGCCATCACGTATCTATATACAGGGTATCCGGGCTTAATGTATCCATAAGTCATGACTTATTTATACGGAACTACCCATTAGAATTAAAAACAAATTATTGAATTAGAAAGAACTTCTCACCAAGTATTAATATCAGTTATAGACTTCGATCATAGTGTCATAGATTTCGAAGTGTGCACGTTTTGTAGCACAGCAAGCGTCTAAATGGTAATCCAGATCTCTCTAAGTGTTTCGTAGCATATCAGGCGATATTACAGGAATCGCTTGAATGATATACTTCTTCAGTTCATCCACAGTTTCAATCTTCTTTTTATACATAACGGATTTAATGAATCCCGAGCAAAAAAGTCTAATAACGCCTGATATGTTACGCAACACATGGAGAGAACTGGATTACCATTTAGACGTTGGTCGTGCTACAAAAGGTAAACACATCGAAATCTATGATACTATAATATAAATCTACGATTGATATTAAAACTTGGTGAGATGTTCTTTCTATTTAAATATTTTTTTAAAATTCGAATGGGTAGTTCCGTAGAAATAAGTCATGACTTTATGATACTGTGACAGAAATCTGTGATTGATATTAAAACTTGGTGACAAGTTCTATTTAAATATTTTTTTTTAAAATTCGAATGACTAGTTCCATAAAAATAAGCCATGACTTTTGGATACTTTTAACCCGGACACCCTATAAAAAAATGGCACACTGTTAGTTTTTATGAGAACAATCTAAACGGAATGAGACAAAAATTCATTACGTGCCTTTTGAGAGAAAATTCTCGGTTTTAGTTAAACGCATAGCAGACGATTTCGACTACATCAGTTCGGAGGGATGGAACTCAAACATAGAAGATCCTCGCGTTGCCGGGATAGGACCGGATAACAAGATCCTCCCCCCCCCCCACTTCCGGATACTGAGGGACAGCCGTTACACAGTTTAAAATGTTGAACACAACGTTTTATAAGGACAAAGATGAAGTACTGCTCGCATTTGTTTGACTTGAGCTCCGATTTTCTTTCAGGTCACTTTGCTGGAAAAGACCTTATTGGGTGATGAACTTTCTTCAGATGAAGCGGATGCTGATGAAAAGAATGAGTTTATCCCTTATACAAGGTAGGATACTTTCATTTCCCGTGTAGATTCTCTCGAATAAACTCAGCGAAAGACATGGTAGAAGGGATTAATAGATTTTTTTTTTCTCAAAACAATGACGTCAGTTTGGGAAGCGACAGTGATTCGATCAAATGAAGCAGATTTTTCCACTAAGCCAGTGTTTCCCAAACTTTTGTCATATGTGTACCCCTTCTATAATTTTCGTAACGCTGAGTACCCCTCCTAAAAAAATGGATGTATTTTAATAACAATCAAAATGTATTTTTTTTCTTTTTTTGTGACATACACAGAATAATAAGAAAAGAGAAATAAAATTATTCATAATAAGATAGAAATAAAAGTTATATTATAAATTATATAGATAACGCTTATTTGGATCAATGCGAAGGATGAAATTGTTTGTGCTGTGATAACAAATCGTCATAATTTGGTTCTCTGGTTGTTAATTTTAATCTGAGATGTGACTCCACGTCCAATAGTCTGTTCCCTTTTTTCGACTAAGGCCGTCTGCACACGGGGCAACTCAATAGAAACTGATAACTGACTCAAATCACAAACCTTCCGTGATGAGTCGCAACCTATGTAATTGAATGGAGCCACGCACACGACGCAACTGGTTACAAACCCGTCGGATGGGTTTGTAACCAGTTCTTCTCTGAGGTATGTTCTTCTCTGAGTAATGTTCTTCTCTGAGGTCAGTAGTTGGGAAAGTACGTTCCCCCCAGATGTCGTCCCTGAGGGTGTTCGGTCAAAATTGAGATGGCACCAAGCAGGCCGCACTACTCAGCCAGCAAAGCCTATATGGGCCTTGTTTGGAACTTTCAGCCAGGGGGAATCAGGAACAAAAATATCAAATAAATTATCTAACTTTGACTTCCCTGTTCATGCATCATGATTGTTCAGCTTAAAGCATTCATTCAATGTAACAAATTCCATTCCAATTAAGATTTCTTTTTCTTGTATTGTATGTATCTTTTATTCTATCTATCTATATATATATATATATATATATATATATATATATATATATATATATATATATATATATATATATATATATATATCTATATATATATATATCTATCTATCTATCTATCTATATATATATATATATATATATATATATATATATATATGTATAAATTCTTTTTTGCAGATTGACGAAGGCTAGGAAGACTGCTAGGAAGAATTTAAAATGTCTGTAAAAAAAGCTGAGAAAAAATCAAATATTTGGCTAAAATGTTAAAAGAAATTTTAAATGTCTGACTAAATTTGCGGAAAAAAATTAAATATGCAACAAAAAATGCAAAAAAAAAAATTTTAATGTGATCGTGAAAAAGTAAAAAAAAAATAAATAAAAGGTACAAATGAAAATACAAAAGAAATTTAAACGAGTATCTAAATATTATGATATGTTTACCTAAATTTAAAAGAATATATAAAATTTTTTGAAATATATGTATCATTGCGAAGTGAATGTTTAAATATATTTATATAATTATTAAGGAAAGTTTTAAAAAAATGATCGAAAATATTTGTACTAAATGTGTGTATCTGTGTCAAAAAAATATATTCGTGTGAATTGCATGTTTAATTTTTTGTTTGTTTTATATCTTGATATATCTCGGCTGAATGTAAAAAAAATGTTAATGTGATTGTGAAACAGTTAAAAAAAATATATTTAAAGAATTATATGCTTAATTTTTTTATATCATGAAATGTCTCGGCTGAATGCAAAAAAAATTATTATTGTGATTGTGAATTAACGTGATTGTGAAAAAGTTTTTAAAAAATTTTAAATGTACCACTTAAAATCTAAAAAAATTAAAAAGAGTACCTATATATTACGATATGTTTATCTAAATTTAAAAGAATGTGCAATTTTTTTTAAATATATGTATTATTACGAAATGAGTGTGTAAATATGTTTATTAATTTATTAAAAATTGTTTTAAAAAGTGGAAGTAAAAGTACTTGTTTTAAATGTATGTATATGTGTCTAAAAATATATTTATAAGAATTGTATGTTTAATTTTTATTTATACCTTGAAATGTCTAGGCTGAATGTAAAAAAAATTATTATTGTGATTGTAAATTAATGTGATTGTGAAAAAGCACAAAAAAATTATAATGTACAACTGAAAATACAAAAAAATCTAAAACGAGTACCTGAATATTATGATATGTATACCTAAATTTAAAATAATATATAATTTTTTTAAAATGTATGTGTCGTTACGAAATGAATATTTAAATGTATTTATAGAATTATTAAGAAGAATTTTAAAAAGTGAATGTAAAATATCCGTTTTAAATGCGCGTATTTGTGTCGAAGAAAAATGTATTTATGAGAATTGTATGCTTAATTTTTTTGTTTTATATCTCGAAACGTCTCGTCTGAGTGTCAAAAAGAAATATTGTAAAATGTGTAGAGGAAAATGTTTAAATATGTTTCTCAAAAGAGAAAATCAAATTATTTATCCAGTAATGTAAGAAAAAATTCCTTTTGTGTACGTAAAAGAAAGTATTTTTTGAAGCTATGTATAATGAAAGCAATTTTTAAGACTTGTGTTTGTAATATAACGAAAATGTGGAAGGAATTTTTTAAAATTTTACATGTATATGTGTAGGTAAAAAGATATTGTATGCGTGTCAAAGAAACGTATCTGTGTCAAAGAAAAATGTATTTCTGAGAATTGTATGTTTAATTTTTTCGTTTCATATCTCGAAACGTCTCGGATGAATGTAAAAAAGAAATACTGTAAAATGTGTATAGGAAAATGTTTGAATATATTTCTCAAAGAGAAAATCAAATTATTTATCTAGTAATTAAAAAAATTACGTTTGTATACGTAAAAGAAAGTATTTTTTGAAGCTATGTATAATGGCAGCAATTTTTAAAACATGTGTTTGTAATGTAACGAAAATCTGGATGCAATTTTTTTTTTTCAAATTTTAAATGTATATGTGTAGAAAAAAATATATTGTTTGCGTTAATGATACATGCCATTAACTTCAGATAAAAATTTCTGTGTAATCTTGTCAATAGCTTATTATGAAGTATTTAGTATGAACGAGAGGCTAAAACTTTATTGTTGTAAGTCTAAAAATAATTTTTTAAGTGTGTATAATATTTTTAGCGAATATGTTCAAGAAAAGTATTTATAGTAATGTTATTGTGAAAAAACAGTCTTACGTCGATATGAATATTTGAAAAGGGGCTCAAAAATGTATGTGCGTGTTATTGTAAAAATGTATTTTCAAATTCGTGTGTATTAATATATGTATAAATGAAAAAAAGAAAAAGAAGAACTTACAGACTGGAACTTACAATTTTCACTCGCATCCAACCAAACAACTTGCAGATGTATGTATTATGGCCAGCCAAAAACAATAGAAATAAAACCAATAGCACAACCCACTGATGTGTTTTCATTTTGTGTCTGCGGTTTTTTCCCTTTTCATCGTTTTCTGTACGAAGACAGCTTGCATGATGTATTTTTAGGGCAAGTTACCTGAGGTTTGAGCAACATATAACCTGAGACATTCTGGAATGGGCTCCGAGAAGTCCAGTGGTGAGAGCCTCTTGAATATTGACCGAGGAGTCCCCGATAATCGCCATTGTATGCTCTCGTATCTACAATGGGTACTTTACATCTGTAGGTCAAAAGTCCCTCCATGGGGTTTTTAGGGATGAGAGGTGGGTACTCTCCCTCCAGATGTCGCCCCTGTTGGTGCTCGTTTAAAATTGTGGTGGCACCTTGAAAAAAAATCAGCCTCCGGCTTCCAATAGTGGTGAATTAATTAGAAACCGGTTCTCTTTATCCGCCTAGGGGACATTAGAAACAACAACAGCGATATCTAGAAATTGCGATAATACTTCATCAGACTCAAACATATAGATTTTAAGCTGAACTTATTCTATTGTTCTGTGAACAGAAAATAAGATTTAATTCATGAAAAGAAAGCCGGGGGATGGCCGAATGGCTAGGGTGCTGGAATTCGGTACCAGAGTCTGTGGGTTCGAATCCCACTTTTGGCATGGATGTTTGTAGCCGTTCGGAATTGGCTTTAAGCAGTAGGTTCTGACCTAATTAACCCTCGTGTTGAAAAAATTATGACCGTAGCGCTCCAAACAAGCCAATCAATCAATTAGTCAGTGAATACATAGAGGCATTAAAATAAACAGATTTTCTGTTGTTAATGAAGCAGAAATGTTTACAGAAGTTGCTGATATAGTATGGTGACTCCCAAGGAAAAACCGCAAAAAAGCAGTAGCAATTTCGGGCTACGGACTAGACACGACTGCTTTGCAGAACATCTGTTCAAAATGAGTATATTTCGAACCAACGTTTGCCCGATCTGCAGGGCAGGCGTTATGAATTCGGATCATCTCCTAACTTGTCAAGGACTTGACAGAATCTCCCAGAGAAACGAAGACATCAGCAAATTGTACTGGGATGCAAGGACTAGTATGAACTCTTTTTGTGACTGAACTTTTTGATTGAGTATATTTTTCTAGTTTATTTTGGTTCTAGTTTTTATTGTTGGTTTCTAGTTTATATTGCTGTTTTGTTTTGTTTCCTGGTCCTTTGCAATGTTGTGGGCTGCCTGATCTGTATGGATTAATTTCCGGAATAAAGCCATATGGAAATATGGCCATATGGAATCCCGGAATAAAGCCATATAACACACACGGTATGGTGACTTGGGTGAAACAGATCTGGAGTAACCTACTTGGGTGAGACAGTGGTCTTGTAAAAACATGAGTGGTGTTTTTAATTTTAAAGAGATCTGGGACCAAATTTTTTCTTTCTTTGGCGTGAAACTATGCTTTGGAGGGGGGGGGGGGCTGATTGGATCAAAATAGAATAGGAAAGAATAGAGAACAGATATTTCGGAAAATTTTAATAACAAGAATTATACCGAGTTTAACGTTCTATCGGCACCTTATTGACGAAAAGTAGCTCTTGAAACGCCTTCATCCTAAAGCTCTATTACTTCCATAGGCCTCTGCCCAGATACCTAAAAATACACCATTGGTACCGATTTCGAATCAACCGTGAGAGCAGTGACGTCAGAGTATCGAAATTACCGATTTTCTCGCTACAAATCGAAAAAAAAGGGAGCAGTCTTGAAGATCCCACTTGCCCCTTACACGTGGTGTGTCGCAGGGCCTCAAGGGTACTCGAATTTGCGAGTTTTTTAAATTCCCGTGGAAATCGGGTTGATACGGTCTCCGCCACATCCGTGAAGTCAGCGATCCCACCATATGACGTCATACCGCTGAAGACTACCTGAAATTCCTTCTAAATTTTTTTTAGTCTAAAAGAACAATACTCTGCCAAATTCATTGAAAAAACGAACACAAGGACGCGCATTTTTAGTAATTCCTGACAGCGATGACGTCACCGAATCCTCCGTACATTTTTGTCATTTTTTTTTTGCACCTTAGTAACAAAAAATACCGCTGGAGACGCCATTAATTCATCCTAAAGATCTATTAATCTAAAGCCCTTTGTACAGAAACCCGAAAATATAGTCTTGATGCCGATCCCGTGTTAACCGTGAAAGCGGTGACATCAAACTATTGAAATTTCCGAATTTCGCGCTACGGATCGAAGAAGCACGGATGTTTCATCGCGATCCCACGTCCAAAAGAATGGGCAATTTGGCAAGAAGACATCCATCATATTTTAAAGATCGTTTTCGATAAACGTACCCCGTAAGCTAAAGATGAATCAAGGAATCGATGGGCTAATTTGGGATTGTAGTTGTTACTAATACAACAATTTTTGCGGCTTGCTAATGTTATCTGCACAGAAAAGGTACAGAGAATAGTAAAATGAGTTTTTAAAGATAGCAAAACTTCTAATGGTAAACACAATGGAAAGACAATTTCTAAATTCCACATACGAAATCTAGGTATGGAACGGACCAAATCTGCTGTGAAATTCACAGTTTTTAAATAATTGTACATTACGTAAATTGATTAATATTATTTAAGTGTTTAAATATTCGTTATCGATATCTATGACCATTTCCGCTTTCTTGCAGATTAATAAAATATGCACCGATATGTAAATGATACGACCGAAGTCAGTAGTAATACAGATTTACCGACAACCGCGGAATTCTTCTCATAAATATTCAAACAAACGCGGTAACGTCGCTACAACTGAGCAACAACATGGCGCATTTGTCGGTCTGTAGTACAAGAGCTTTCCGCATAGCCGATAAAGGCGGAATGGAGTTATCCTCCGCAACATACAGCTTGTTTATGATCTCTACAACTATCGGGAGGAAGGAAGGGGGAGAGGGGGGGGGTTGAGCGGCGGCTTACTGGACTCTACCGTTATGGCCCCATTCATCCAATCGACGGGGGTCTCTTAAGGGCTATCCGCTCCCCGCTTCCAGCGATTATGATTCCATTATTTAATTGAGGGGCTGACTCCAATTTTGATTGAATTCGGGAAGCCGAAACAGAGGTGCTTCCGCCCTTAGCGACCTCTGGGACGCGGTCGCATCTCCGGTGAATCATTTCGAGGAATATCAGAGCGGCCATGGATCCTAGGATGGAATTTTCATCTTTTTTTTATATCTTACTTCAAATAGTGGGTTATTGACTTTATTTAGGAGAGGGGTAATAACGCGTTTGAAGGTCGAGAAAGTGATGTTTCACACGTGGTAGTATCATTCGTGGAAGTTAGAGATATGATTGCAAAATTCATGAGGATTTCTTATAGTTAAATATTATTATACATTTACTTACACACACACACACACACACACACACACACACACACACACACATATATATATATATATATATATATATATATATATATATATATATATATATATACACCACAGTGCTGAAAAGCAATCGGACTGTTATGCCATGAGTTAGTTTATATATATACAGTGGAATCTCGATCTATCGTTTTTCAAGGTACCGATTGAAATGAACGATAAATGCGGGAAAACTATAGATGCGGAAACATAACAAAGCAATATGATCGTTGGGACTGGATAAAATGAACGACAATTGGAAAAATGGATCCGAAAACGATCGATCGAGATTCCACTGTATATATATATATGACATAACATGTCTTATAGAAACAGTTGGCAAAGCAGATACTGGAACAGCTGGAAAAGAATTCTTGGGACGCAGTAAACAGGCCAAGGAATTAAAATAGTTTTATTTGTCGTTCATATGGAGTTCCCCATAGGCAGGGAGCTGGACAATGTGACATATGATTTGTACAAACACAATCAGAAAAAAAGACCCGGCTTTCAGCCGTGTTCACATTTTTATATCGGGAAAATACAGAAGAGGTGCTGGAACGGCTAATCCCTATGATGTTATGTTACTTCATGGACAAGGGCGTGTCCGATGATTCTTTTCGGCTCAGTCTCTCTAGACAGGGCTTGTCTTAAGTCTGCGAGGATCTTTCTCTGTCTACAGGGGAACGAAAGGATTAAGTACTGGAAACCTTATGGGCTATTACATCATCTTTATAAATCGAATAAATTATGTCTTACAGGAATATGGAGAAGTCAGATTGCTAATATAAAAAATATTTTTATATTACTTACTTACTTACTTACACACACACACACACACACATATATATATATATCACGTGAAAAACAACCACTAATAAATAACAAATAGATTTCGTAACCATGCACTAAAGCAGCCGTTAACCATAATGCAAATGCACACCATTTGTCAAAAACTTCAATTTTACATAGCACCCCTGGGGGTGATCGTACCCTCTTCGACCCTCTCTGACCTCACTGAGGGACTTTCCGGTCTACGGATTGAACATGCCTGTATCCAGCCTAGACACCGAGGTATTCAATGGCGAGTGTCGGGATTCGATCCGAACACCCTCAGCACCAAAATTCAGTGCGCGACGATGAGGCTACCTCGAGCCACTTCAAAGCTATTCTCTAAGAGCAATAAGCCTTTGACCTGTGGCCACTTGATCCAATTCGTTTTATTTTGAGATAAAATTCGATAAAAATTGTTAATTACTCTTAGATTGTAGAGTTAGGTAGTGTAAAAAAATACTTTTTTTCTAGGAAAAAACATGTTATTTTTGCATATCATTTTTCTCTCGAGCTGACTAACAGAAACGGCAAAGTTCGAGAAGTGAGGATTTAATTATAATCGTATGGAAATGTCAATATCCTTATTTACTATCGATCGTAAATTATAAGTAGTCGTAAAGGGCTAAAGAGAAGCGTGCTATCGCACAACGTTATACTGGAGTAAACCTCCTACCAGCAGGTAGATTTCGAAGGATATTAGAACTTGTGATTAGATACTTAGAGGTTAAATAACAATGGATAGCAAGTATGTTCGATTCAGTAATTCGAAATTTCTCTCCGCGTAAGTTTTGTTTATAGTTTCAGTTAATTGCACAGTGCGTGTTGAAAGTGTAGCCCGGTTATTGTCTCTCCTCCTTTAATGAGAGTAAAATTATTGTAATTGTCAAAGAACGGGTGTTTTTGAATACTGCTTTACGATGACTTTAGAAAATTCCCAGTTTCAAGAATTTTATAGCCATGAATGAGCCCATCAGTGGTCAGACTCCAATGTTGCAAAGATATTGTGACTAGAAAGTCGTCTTTAAGGGAACTAGTAAGTCGTCTTGTTGATATAAGGACTATTTTCCCCTTGAGAAGGATATTATCTGAAAAACTGCGGTTCGAATCTGTTTTCAATGGTTTTATATCATTGCCAGTAACTTTTTGGGAGTTTTCGAATATATCTAGCACAAGGCGACGCTACTGCTGTTCCCATACACGTTCACTGGTAATTAGTTTGGTACAGTCAGTAAGATCTTTACCTCTATCTAATTGGCATAGTGGGGGAGACTAGCTATTCTCAACAAATTCAGGCATATATCTTTCTTCTGTGAGGTACATCTACAGTGGATCGTTTCTCACGTGAACCTTGCAAGAAACGACGTGTTAGATAATTTGACAAAGGAGGGTGCCGACGAGCCATCGTCCACCTCTTACTCTCTGGCGTTCCTCGAACTCTATTAAATTAAAAATATCTTGATAAACAGACATGGATCGTAGTGATCGTCCCTGAAGATCACTTGTCATCTGCGACAGACTCCCTCAGACGGAACTCCCGTTTTTTCAGTGGTCATCTGAAGAGTCTCACATACAAGTGTGGTGGCAAGACTCATCCTGTCTGCCTTAAATGCCATTCGGCATTTCCCCAGCGCACATTCTCGAGTGCCTGGGGTTGACTTTCGACGACCTTTTTGCTAATCCTCTTTTGGTAAATGATTTTGTGCGGGTGAATGAGCTCGTGGATTTGGTCTAGCTGGGGTTAGATTTGGAGATTAGCAAAAACAATGTAGGGTTCGCGTGTTGCTCAGATGCAAATTTCTGGTAGCTGCGCAGTGCAGGCCAGTCGAAGTGAGTTCAGAGCAGGTGTCTGGTCTATTTAAGTGACACACGCTGAGTTGGCCAGAGCCCAAGAAGGGAGTGGAGATTTGTACGGTAGTACGTTACGCTATTAGTAGGGATACGAAAGAGTCGAGAAAAGTTAGATTGAAGGTGATAGCAGTATTTAACTGATAGAGCACGTTTTAGTATTTAGCCTAGGTGGCTCCACGGTTTTCATAGTTAGTTCAGAGCTCGATGGTTACGGGTCTTGCTAGTGAACGTAAATTCTGCCTGAAAGGGTTGTAAGGTATACACAAGATTCGATTCACAAGAATCAAACTTTTGAGTGAATTAAAGAAGCTGCTTCAGATATGCTAATTTTGGCATACGCGCTTAGTATAAATACCACGCAGCGTCATTAATGGAAAAGGGAGTTGTTGTTAAGGTTGAAAAGGTGTTATCCTGCGCTAGTGCTTTACGGGCCAGAAGTTTACGTGGCAGTACTGCTGGTTTGACTTACTGTTCGTGAGTATAAAAATATATTGTCCTAAAAAGCTGTATTTACATTCCGTACAAGTAGTACGCATGCTTATTGCTGTAAAAGCCAATTATATGTGCAGCGAATTCAATAAACATTATTTCATGTATAAACTGTGTTTGTATATAATTCAAATAGAGTGCTACTTCAAATTATATACACCCAAGTCTGGGTAGAAGTGAGCATAGATTCTCTATACTGGCGCCCGAAAAATATATATACCCTGGTAGTTAGCGTTAAATTTGTAACGAAGAACATAATTGAAATTAAAAACTGTGTACTGTGTACGTATATTGATAAAATTGTTGCAAGTACTTATATACTATTTAAAAAATGAGTGTTGTAGAACAAAATCCTGCTGGAAATTTTCCTCGGGTAATTATGGTTCAGCAAATTGCGCCATTCGAAGCCACCTTCAATGGCGGCCCCTCAAGCCAATTCCTAAAGAAAATTGAGCATTACTTTCAGCAACAATGCACCCCAGAGGGGGATAAACTTAAAATTGCTCTAGCCGCTTTAAGAGGTAGTGCATATCAGTGGTACACGTGTATGAAAAGCAGTAATCTGATTTTTGACTATTTGTCATTCAAGCAACAGTTTCTTAGTGTTTTTCCAAAGACCTTTAATCAAAGTGAAATTGAAGCGGAAATTTATTCGCTAAGGCAACGTGAAGGTCAGTCTGCATTAGATTTTGCTATGGAAAAGGTTTCCAAGTGTGAGGAATATTTAGAGGGAATGACGGAAGCGATAATCTTAAAAATAGTTATTCAACGTTTGAAGCCAAGTGTTCAAGATTTTTTAGATAATCAAACAATTACAAGCAAGGTTACCCTCCTTCAAGCTTTAGCTAAATATGACAATAGACATTTCTTCGCTACCCCTCACCGTCATTCAGGTACAAGAAGTTTTATACAACCGCGCCAAAATTTTTCGCGAGTTTCAAACCAGCAGCGTAAGCAGTACCGCAGGCAAAATAATAGAAGCGCACGGCGTTATAATGAAATTAGTGCACTTAAAGAAAATAATAGGGAAGCACCTTACTTGCACTGGCAAGTTGATTCACATGATATGGTTCAACCTGTTGAAACTGTGTGGTCAAATGTATTATTTTGTCCGAGTAGTAATCATTATTTTGAGAATAGTGAAAGTCAGGGTATTTTTGTGGCTTATAAAGAAAGTGAGTCTAGCTGGAATGATGAGGTAATTCCAGTACAAATTTCTGAAAATAGGGCCGATACTAATGCTAGTGGTTTAGAAAATAAATCATCGGACACTTCTATTAATGCTATACCTGATATTATTAATGCTATACCTGATATTATTGATGCTATACCTGATATTTTAGATGATATTCACACATCTGTTAATGAAGGAAATTTAGTAGATGACGAAGTATGCGTTACGGAAGTTAGTGAATACTTATTAGTTGACGACAATAAAAATTCTTTAAACGATAGTAGGAACTCGCTAGGTAATGATGATATTATTTCAAGTTTCCATCCGAATGAGGATGCTGTAGGCCAGGTTGATAATATGGTTTTAAATAAAGTACATGAAAACCAGACTGAGAATCAGGATGAAAAGTTGACACAGAGTTATACTGTGGGTAGTTTAGCTGATGCTTCGGAAGTTATAGAGAAAGTTTGCAATAAAACGCACGAGTACGAAAAGCTTAATCTTCCTAAAACTGAAGCAGTGTTAAAGAATTTAAATGATAACGATTCTGATGTCGCAAGTTTCAAAGAAACTTTTTCGTCAAAAGAGGATAAAACTAAAGTTAAGGGGGATAAAAAACGTGAAAAAGCGCCTTCAGGTTCCAGCATTAAAATTGCTAATACTGAAGTAATTAAGGAGGTAAAAAAGAAGTCGTATAAGCACAAATACGAAAAGCAGAGTCAGGTTGTTGAAAAAATAGAATCTGCATTAAAATTTAATACCGATACAAGCAAAAGTACGAAGAAAGGTAAAGTGTGCACTACAAAAACTCCATCAAAGGAGGAATGCGTCGCTGATAAGGTACACAAGGTTATCAAAAGGAAGAATGACAATTTTAAAGCTCCTTTGCATAAGTACAGGGAACGCAAGATATCAACCGCCCAGCAAGGTTGGCCTCCTCCCAAGAGACCTCCTGTCCATCGTCAAGCCGGACCAGCGCCTCAGGACCTACGACCTGCTGCACGAAGGATGCCCACACGGTCAACGAACCCCTTTACTAGGACTGCGACCATCAAGAGAGGTTCAGCGGATTGGACAAACTGGTGCAGTGAAGTTGCTGCATTCATGAGGAACAAGTCTTGTATCAATTCTCTTTTTCTAACTCCCACCCTTTAATAAAATCGAACCAAATTGGTTTGAAGTTCCCCAGTGTATATACTGTGTAAACATTTTGAGGGGAAGTGGTGAGGCACTGAAAAAAAACGGTATACTGTTGTTTTATAAATTTTTGAAGGGGACATGTAGTGAAAAAAAAATAATACATACTAACTACAGATAACAAACAACTAACATACTAACTTCACAAATCATAACACATGTACATTATAAATTGGGGGAGAGCAGATACAGTCAAGAAATGTCATGCTGTGCAATTGTGTTGTCACTTTTAATTAAAATAGATATTTTAGGGCGCAGTTGGCCAGCCCAGTATCCGCAACTCTGCAAATCCACTGTGTAATGGTGTCACCTGGACCCTTCGGGGTTAGTTTTGTAAAATGGTAGTGGCGTTTTTCCCCCACACAACGTGTGGAAGGTTTTTTGGCTTTGCCACCCATTATGTAAAAAGTCAGACCAGCACGCGTTTTCAATTAGTTAACTGAAGCCGTTCAGACCTCAGTTACCTAATTTTTTTTTTCGAGGGAGGCCAGTGTAAGGTATACACAAGATTCGATTCACAAGAATCGAACTTTTGAGTGAATTAAAGAAGCTGCTTCAGATATGCTAATTTTGGCATACGCGCTTAGTATAAATACCACGCAGCGTCATTAATGGAAAAGGGAGTTGTTGTTAAGGTTGAAAAGGTGTTATCCTGCGCTAGTGCTTTACGGGCCAGAAGTTTACGTGGCATTACTGCTGGTTTGACTTACTGTTCGTGAGTATAAAAATATATTGTCCTAAAAAGCTGTATTTACATTCCGTACAAGTAGTACGCATGCTTATTGCTGTAAAAGCCAATTATATGTGCAGCGAATTCAATAAACATTATTTCATGTATAAACTGTGTTTGTATATAATTCAAATAGAGTGCTACTTCAAATTATATACACCCAAGTCTGGGTAGAAGTGAGCATAGATTCTCTATAGGGTTCATTACGACTTTAAAGTTCAGTTTCTTAGTACCGCAGGTTGCGGTACTGTTGTGTTGTTATTTGAAGCCCCAAGTCGGTCTATGTTAGTCTACCTCTACGTAGAAAATAAAGGAATTATTTATATATTTATGCCTATTACTTTATAGTGTGCCTGGACCGTTAGAGGATTCACAGGGTACATAAGAAACAGAACCATATAACAACATCATATATTTACCTCCTGGTCGTCAAAACTCTAAACTTGGCACCTTGGTTGCCGGACAAGTGTATTGTTTAGTCGAAACAGGTAATTCTTGTCGCTGTGTTGTGAAACATGCTGTGATAAATGTCAGCCAGCGTTTGGAGATTTAGGCCACTGAAACTCAAAGAGCAAATATAAACCATAAAAAAAAGCTAACGACTAATATTATGCCTCTTCCAAATTTTCAGATGATGGAAGAAAAACCGGAATGCACCATTCCTGAATAAATGATATGGCAAACAAATCCGGCCTATGGACATAGATCATAAAAATTTAAGAGGAAAGAAATGTAAAATATTTCAAATCGAAACGCTTATAGACATTATGAATAATTTGCATATTCAGTATTACAATACAGGGACATCATTAGAGAAAATACTTTGCATATTACTATAGTATATTTAATTAATGTAGTAGAGTAGATGTAATTAAAGAGAAAAGGAAATATATTACATATAACTAGAAGTTATATGAAATGTAATTCTAAATCAGCTATTTTACACTCAATACTAAGTAAAAATATAATTAAACAGAAAAACGGGGAAATTTGGGATACCTAAAGAGTAAAACTAATTAGAAATTCTAAAATTTACCTATAGGTGTCTTTTCGATATCTCCCCCAAACCTCTGCTCGACATTTAAGGCCTTAATTAAGACCTTAACTGTGTCTTTATTTCACTCGTACCATTATTCCCTGATGTAGAAGAAATGTTATTTTCAATGAAAATATTTTTTCAACATCCTGCATAAAACACAAAAATCTCACATACTGTATACCTTAAATAAGTGACGAAACGTACTCTTGTAGGCATGTGTTTATCATAATTATATGAGAAAAAAATGCATTTTTTCTTATAATTATGATAAAGTAGGATTTTTAAAGTCTACGTTATCGTTCGCTAAAGAATTTAACTATCATACATCTTGCCTCTTTAATACCAATGAGATAATTTAAAGCTTTTGCCGAGAATTCCTCTCGGTAAATGATTAAACTCCAGTTTACCTTTAGAAGCGTTTGTAATTTTAAGTCCAGGGGGGAAAATGTCATTAAAGGCTTCGCTAACAGGGAGCTTTTGATATTTAAAAAAGCAAAACAGTACACGTCTTTTGCAGGTTACGCAGTTTGAGAAGTTGCTTTTGTTCTTTAACGATGTCATGGAAAAAAAAAGTGTCCCAAGTAAAGAAAAAATCACTTTCTTTATTCTTTCAGACTTTAAATCGAGTCGATGTGTGTTTGCCTTGAGCCCATTGTAGACGGCAAAAGAGATTGGATTCACCCGCAAAAAATATTTGATGTAAGATTTTTTTTGTGATTTTTCATTGAATGCTTTCAAATGTTTTACAAATCTATATATATAAAACAGTTCCGTAACTGACTCATTCATTCACTGACTGACTGACTGACTGACATACAACGCACAGACCAAACCGCTGGACCTAAAGGGCTGAAATTTTGCATGGCGATTCTTCTAATAGTGTAGGGGTGCACTAAGAAAGATTTTTCAAAAATTCTTCTTAGATTTTTTTAAATTAAATTTTTAATGTGTTTTTTAAACTTTTTTTACGTTTGCATTTAAAATAATACATTGAGGGTTATAAAATTTATATCACGAGAAAGATCATAAAAATTCCTTCAAAATGAAATTTTTCTCGAATTTTTACCTCCATTTCCTGATTTTTGGTGAATTTTTAAAGATTAATTTTTAGAATTTAATTTATTAAATGCTGATCACGTGATTTCTTTTTCTGGTACTTTCAATAAATTTATCGTCACGTGCGTAACAACTAAATAGACAAAAAAAAAACATTTTTTCTTTCTAATGCAGCAGACGATTGGATATCTCTCTATTCTAAAAAGAACTAACTGCCGCTGCCGCCGCCGCCGCTGTCAAAAGCTTGTCACGCTATCTCCTCCGAAACCGCTGGGGGTATGGGGTCGAGACCGATACCAATCGATGCAGAACAATGTGGGGAAGAAAGTAAGGCATGTCTCATATTCGTCGGACTTTAAGTTTTTTTTAATTTTATGTTTTGTGGGAAAATATTGACTTTTTCATGTTCAGATTACGATAACTCGCCAAAAAAGGATCGTAGAATTTTTTTTTTTTTACAATCTAAGACTACAGACATTTCTCCTTCAAACAAGACCTCATTTGTTTAAAAATAATTTAAAACAGACTGATATTTTTATTAAAATTGAAAACCCTTTTTTTGGAAAAAATTATGCGTTTCGAGATATATAAATTCGATGCGCTCAGACTTATTATGTTACAAAGAAAATATTTATATCAACTGGAAGATGAAAGCTTTCTCATTCATATAAACTTCATTTCAAGTCTCTATCTTAAAATTTCGATTTTTAATTGAATTTTAAAGAAATACTTCAAAAAAATCTTCTTATTCGCTTCCTTTGAAAGAAGATCCGATTTTTCACCCATTCATCCATTTCGCCGGGCTTCACCCATTTCATCGGGAGGGGGGGGGGGAGCTTCAACTGTAAACAAATGAATGACTCAATCGCTGTAAAAAACTATTGAGTCATTCATTCACTTGATTCACCAGAGGAGCGAGCGTAGCGAGGCTAGGGGCGAAGCCCCTAGTTATCCAAAAAAAAATAAATATTCCTTATGATTTTTTTATAAATATATATATATAAATATTTTTTTACATCAATTGTATATATTGATCGTCTCATTTATTATAAATATATATATTTATTTTTTTTGGCATTAATTGCTTACATTTACCGTTGTATTTAATTTGAATGTACTCCGTACCGAAGAGCGGGTTTTCAGCTAGTCACTACATAAAGTATGAAGTGTCTCTTTCCATTATGCTTGATATGCAAGTGACAGCAAATCTGTCAAACTTTCGTCAATTTTATCTTTTATTTTTTTAAATGTACAAAATTCCAGTATACCTTATTTCAAAATTTCACCGTACTAAATCTGTGAATCGAACCCAAGAATTCATGTTTTTTCGAAGAGATCTGCCTACTATTAATAAAGTCTGGTATGTAATCATGGTCGCTAATGACTTCAAGAACCTCAGTGAAGCAAAAGATGACACTAGCGCTCCAAACCAGCCAGCTTACCACATCATTTAGTCAAACAATATAGATTTTTTGTAGTTTCGAAATATGAGATTAAAAAAAATTACTTACAAAAGCAAATGTAACAATAAGTAAACGTAACTGCTAATACTAAACGCATTGGTTTTCTCCTTTCACGACTGAAAGCTTTCAGTTAATTATTACATGAACATGTGTAATAAATAAATATTTATTTAAATATATATATATATAAGTTACGTTGAAAAGATTAGTTTTTGAAAAACATCGTAAATTTGTAGTCGTAATGTCGACATGGTCAAACTTTAATAACAACTAGCTGAGTGGCAACCCGATGTGTTGCATTTTCGATTTAAAATGAAATGGTTTTATTTCTTAAAGATTGATAACTGTTTAATCACTTTTAAAAATACATTAGAATTTTTAAAAAACAAAAGGATGATTTAAATTTCCCTTTTTCAAATTTTGGTTTTTGGCTTTTGAAATAATTCTTTCAAATTTCCGTTTTCAAATTTTGCTTTTTAAACAAAAAAAGAAGCTCATTCAATAGGGCAATGTCTCACAGATGTGACATCTCAACTCTTGCAGATTTTACTTGTTTGGCGAGGAGTGGCAAAAAATTGCATAATTTAACATGGCGTTCAATGAGCATTCTTACAGCTTGTTGAATAAAATGCTCTCAGATTACGCAATGTCTTTAGATGCGGTATCTAAACAAAGGTATATCACTAAATTAAACATTCAGGTACAGCCCTGAAAGGTTTATTCAGTATGTGACCCGTATCTATTGACAGAGGAAGACTGGAGTTACGATACAAGACGCTGGCCTGAAGTAACTTATCCTGATATCTATACATCTCAAAATAATAATAATCATTCTCATTATATTCTCTTAAACCTTTCGAAATATTACAGGGTGGCTAATAAATACTGTGACAAATATCGAATCATTTAATTACACACAGATGAAATAGAAAAGAGAAAATACAGCAATATTATGAACATTATACATGAAAGTTTACCATGAAATAATTTTACTAGAATCGACCGCCATCTTTATCGATTACTAAAGATAATCTCTTACGCCACTGTCCTATTGCGGCACGAATCATTTTATGAGGTAATTTGTCCCATTCACTCGGTATGGAAGCTTTGAGGGAGTCCAAACTTCTGAGCTGCTTAGCATTTACTTTAGACTCTAAAATCCCCCAAATGCAATAGTCTAAAGGATTTAGATCTGGTGAAGAAGGTGGCCAATCTTCTTGCTTGATAAACTTCGGGCAATTGGCATGGAGCCATTCCTGTGTTGTTTTGGATCGGTGGGACGGTGCAGAATCTTGCTGAAATATCCAATTCTTTTTGGGATACAATCTGTTAGCATGTGGTAATAAACGTGTAGCCAATACTTCCTGTTTGTAATATTCAGCATTGATTTTTACCCCTTTATCGATGAATTTCAGAGGCAGTTTTCCATTGTGTGACACTGCAGCTCAAACCATAACAGAATTCTTGTTCTGAAAGCGTTTAACAGTTTGAAGATTTTCAGGTATATCCTCGAAGATTGCTGAATATACAACATCATTTTTAGCATTATAACTTTGATCTGTACAAAACAGCTTCTCATCAGAGAAAATTATTTTTTCAACACTTTTGCTACCGTGCCGGTTCAGCAATTTCTTACATCTTTGTAACCTTTTTACTATTTGTGCAGTAGTCAAACCTTGAACTTTTCTTTTGCGATAAGGGCGAAAACCCAGGTCTTCATTTATGATAAGTTGCATAGTTCTGCGACTGATGTTCTCTTCTGCAGCCATTTTATTTACAGAACGTTGTGGATTTCTTCGTATCTTTTCACGAATTCTTTTGATACGTTCTTTTGTACGAACAGTGCGTGGACGACCGGACCTTGGTCGATCTTTACAGCTATTGGTATCCAATAATCGATTTATAGTCCTATATATAAACGTCCTATTAAAACCAAGGCATTTTAAATGCTTAAATATTTTACCTGCAGAAAATCCCCGATCAAAAAGCTGTTTAACCATTAACCTTTTGGCTTCCATCTTTAAAAATATTCTACATGTTTTATTTTAAACAAAAATCGTCTGCGTTTACAAAAAGTTGCCAATCACACAAATAGATAGATAAATTGTTTTTCCAAACGATTAAAATTAACTCTTAGTTTTTGGAGTGTTACAGTATTTATTAGCCACCCTGTAGAAAAAAGTGTTAAAATACCTGTTACGTACAACTAATATGAGGAATTTTATAAATAAACTTAAATTATTTAACTCAAAATGAATGTATTGTCCAAAAACACATGCAAACGCATAGGAACTACTTCTGTTTTCTGCCACCCGATAATGACGTCATCTATAGCAGAAGAAAACTGACGTAGCCAGTGACGTTGCGACGTTTCGCCTTATTAGAAAAAAATTCTATAGGTTTTAACTTCTCCTTTCCTGAAACTAAAATTATTTCTGGATTTCAATTATTAAATAAATGACTCGTTCTCAACTATTTTGACATTTGGTTATTTTCCTTTTGGCAACATGGCGGAATGTAAACATTACATCTCATGGGGCGAAAAAGGGCTTAAAAAATAGAATGACAGTTCTCAGGAATTCAAAATTGGTGGCGGAAGAATCCTTATCAGTTGCTCATTAATTAGAAACAAATTTCACGAACTTTCTGGAATTATTAGTGAGTAAAATAATAAGTCGAAAAATTACGAACTCCCCATTCAGTTACATTAAAATACTATGGCGATGAGAGCGGGAAGTTTCAAAAGTGAGTTTTGTAAGTACGCTTTTTTAGAATGATAACATTTTTTCTATTAAATGTATTTGGTATATTTTTGAAGCTGAACATCTAGGCAATGCTGATAAATTATAAAATTGGCATTAATAGGTGCAGAAAACCGAAATATTTGTCTATCAAAATTGTCGATTTCGTGAAATTCGGAAAACTGCTTTGGGGAAAAATCTTCGTTTGCAGTGAAAAACATTTTTAACTTTTTAAAAATGTGCATATGCTTAAAGATGAAGAGTTGTAGAACACATGGAAAAAAAAATTTGTCGACTGGTGGGCGGAAAAGTTTAATTTTGCATGCATGAAAATAGTGGAAATTTGCGAAACGGAAAGGAGCTGGCCCACCCGGAATGACATGTTTCTATTACCCACTTCTTTTGAGTTCGGCGGTTTTAATTGAATAATTTAAAAAGTTTAAAGTTTTGAAAGTTGAGGATGGTACCAGTGCACGCGTCTCGTCCGTCCGCGTCCATCGGTACCAGTCGCGATATCCTGCTATGCTCGGTTCGCGAGATTAGCCCGTCCCCGTTTTCTGCTAACAAACTAACATTTGTTTACCTTCAGCTGTTATTATATAGATTACATGTTTTCATATATAAAGTTAAATTTATTGCGGCATTATTATGGACCAGGCGACGGAAATCTTCCCCGATCAACAGATCCTGAAGAGATTCAATGTAAAAACGCAATTGTTCGTCACTTCATACCTAAAATTCTGGAAGTGAAATCTCCCTGCGGTCAGAATTGTCATTAGGTTAGCAAATTTCGAAATTACTACATTCGCCTATGTGGTAATCCCTGTAGTCTAAAACTGCAAGCTGGCTATTTTCCCACGGGTCAATTTTAGCTTGGACCTCACCTAAGGGTATGTATAAAAATTGCGAAAAATTTAAAACGGATTTATAAAATTTATAATTTGTCAGAAAAATTAAGTTAGGGAATGAGAAATATTTTTTTGGCATAACACAGGCACACAAACACACACAGCCACACACACACACACACACACACATATATATAAATATATATGTGTGTGTGTGTGTATGTTTGTTTATGTATGAAAAACTTTTTTTCATCAAATGATTATATATGAATAAATATACAATATTTGAAAAAATATTTTTTGCCAAATTTATCTAATTTCTTATATAGTATGTAAACAAAAACATTTCCAGAGAAGCAAAAAGGAATGAAATTTCGTACTGATATAATTTCAGACGAGAGTCAAAACATCAAAATTAACAAAACCAAACAAACCAAACGCGTGTCTCGAGTCACTGGTACGTATAATTAACGGTTACGGTAAACTTCCCCCCCGCCATTTTAAGTGCTGCCAACGGCGAAACTATACTTACGTTTTCAAACATCGTTCGGTATTATGCAAGTTATTACGAAAACAGTTCACTAGAATTTTTAATAAGCAAAATCTTCCGCAAAAGAAAATGAAAAAAAAAATTTTTCCAATCTCTGCGCCGTGTTAGAAAAGAGTCCCCTTTTAAACGGCTGAAATAATTTAAAACGTTCACAAAGAATTACCCTATTCGAGTGATTAAAACCCCGTTTACTGAGTGGCGTAAGTAATTTTAAGCAAGTCCAGAGGGAGAATTTCATTTAGAAAGTTCTGTAACAAAAAGCTTTTTAATATTTAAAGAAAGAGAGAGACTGGTTCGCGTCTTTTGCAGTCAGCGGTATCTTTTGAGATTCTTTTTTTTGTTCATCAGTCAAAAAACTGTCCACCGTAAAAATAATTTTTCAGCTTTTTCTATTTTATCCGTTTTTTTTTTTTTGCTTTTTTCGACGTTAAATCGAGTGGAAGCGTATTTGCCGCGGGCTCATTACTGTTTGTAAAAGATGACGGAGGATTGAGTTGGAAAAGAAATGGCTACGTTTAAGCCGGGCCAGTGATTCCCCGTTGAGGTATTGAGGAGTATTTAAAATTGACTCGAAAAATTAGATTGCAATGATAAGTATAAAGGATTAGAATTAATGAGTAGTGGGGTATATACATACATATCTATCTATCTATCTATATATATATATATATATATATATATATATATATATATATATATATATATATATATATATATATATATATATATATATATATATATATATATACAGGTAACCCTCCTATAACACGGTTGATAGGTTCCTAAAAAAGGCCGTGTTGTGTGAAACCGTGTTATATGAGACCCTGAGCCAGTACTAAAAGGGGGGTTACGTGGGGGGTTACGTTCTGAAAACTTATTAAAAAGAAACTTTTTTTTTTAATTCCATATAAGCAACTTAATTTTTATTAAAAATATAAATGTGTGTATAAAACAAAACAAAAATAAATAAAAAAATATTATTTTCATTTAATGCGACCTTAATTTAATAAATTTCTTCCTCAGTACAATCAAACGAGAACGTTTTTTCGATTGAACGATATCACCTCCACTTTCAGAACCTTTTTCTTCATTTAGATTTTTTGCACCTTCTATCCTCTTTAAGCAATCTGTAATTTTCGTTCATTTGCTGGTTCTTACAAGGTTATTGTAGATTCACGGCACGGAGATAGGCAATTTTGCAGCTTCCTTTTGAATTTTCTGCTTCTTTCAGCGGAAGGGTCTGCATTCAGGAAAAAGGATTCAAGATTTTCAGCTAAGCTCAGGCCTTCTTGTAATTTTATAGAAATACAAATGAATAAATTATCATTCGCTTATACATTTTCATGTAAAGCCACTATACTTCATTATTCCTTCCCGTCATTATTTTAAGGTAATTTTGTTTTTAATATGTTAAACAAAAATCATGTTATCTAGTGCTATAGAAGTACAGTGTTGTACAAAGGTTTTCGCAATTTGTTTTCGTGTTAGAGCGAAACCGTGTTACAGGTTGCAGTGTTATACGAGGGTTCCGCAATTTATCTTATCGTGTTAGAGCGAAACCGTGTTGTAAGATGCCGTGCTGTAGGAGGGCTACCTGTATATGAATACGTACTGTTTTATCTGAAGTGAAATTTTTTATGTATTTATTGGTATAAAAATTATTTTTTTTTAGGAAGGTACAATTATGTATTACACTTAGTCAATATAAGGACTTTATAACCTATATTTTTTTCATTAAGCTGTATAAGAAATATTTTTAATTTCGGGGAAGATTCAATTATATATTACGCTTAGTCCATATAAGAACTTTATAACCTAGATTTGTTTTCATTCAGTTGTATAAGAAATATTTTTAATTTCGGGGAAGATACAATTATATATTACGCTTAGTCCATATAAGAACTTTATAACCTAGATTTTTTTTCATTAAGTAGTGTAAGAATTATTTTAATTTTGGGAAAGGTACAAGTATGTACTACGCTTAGTCCATGTAAGGACTTTATAACCTAGATTTTTTTTGATTAAGTAGTGTAAGAATTATTTTAATTTTGGGAAAGGTACAAGTATGTACTACGCTTAGTCCATGTAAGGACTTTATAAGCTTAAATTTTTTTCATTAAGTAGTAAATAATTATTTTCATTTTTTGGAAGGTAGAATTATGTATTATGCTTATTCCATATAAGGACTTTATACTTTAATTTTTTTTCATTAAGTAGTATAAGAATTATTTTAATTTTTGGGAAGGTACAATTATGTATTACGCTTAGTTCATATAAGGACTTTATAACCTAGATTATTTTTTTCATTAAGTAGTACAGAATTATTTTAATTTTTGGGAAGGTACAATTATGTATTACGCTTAGTCCATATAAGGATTTTATAACTTTAGATTTTTTTTCATAAAGTAGTATAAGATTATTTTAATTTTGGGAAACTCACAATTATGTATTACGCTTAGTCCATATATGGACTTTATAACATAGAATTTTTTTTTCATTATGTAGTATAAGAATTATTTTAATTTTTCAGTAGGCATGATTATGTATTACAGTTTGTTCTTATAATGACTTTTTAACCTATAAATTATAGCTTTTTTATAGAGTATAAGGGGATTATTTTTCTAAAAGTCTAATGCATAATAGAACAGTTTAACTCAGAAATTAGAGTAAATAGAGAAATTCTGACATAACGTATGATGCAAGGCTCATTATAAGAACATTTAAAATTTTTCGGATGGTACAATTATCTATTTGCCTGATTCATTGTAATAACTTAGTAATTTCCAAATATTTAGTAGTATAATTGCATATTTTTCTAAAAGTCTAATGAATTCAGTAATAGTTTGATCCAAAATTGAAAATAAAGGGAGAGATTTGACACAATATATCTTTTCAGAAACTCAAGAATCGTTTAAATTTTCGCAAAGTACAAAATATGCCTTTGCTATGTCCAGATAATGACTCGATAATCTAAGTTAAACTTTTTTTCATAAGCAAATGGGGATATTTTCCCCCTACAATTTTAATATATACAAGAATATTTTAACCCCGAAATCTGAGTAGATACAGAAATTACTAGAAAAAGTATCTTGCCAAGGATCATTAAGTAAATTTTTAATTTTACTGAAGGTACGATCATTTATTTCCCTGACTCCGTGAAATGACTTTATAACCATGAAGTTAAAACTGTTAACCTTTTTTAGTGACTGGTATAAGTGACTGTTTTTCTAAAAGTCTAATGGATGCCAGAATAGTTTAACCCAGAATTCTGAATAAAGAGAGAAATTTTGTTGAAAATGCCTTGTCGCGGCTCATTCAGAATGTTGTTAATTTTGGTGAAAGTTCATATATGCATTTGTTTTCTTGATTCGTAAAATGTTGAAATTGCAATTCCGCAGAAGTTTAAGGGGACTCACGACCCTTAGTCGAGGAAATAAGGCAGATTTTCATACTTTTTGACTCTTTGTAACTTTCAATTTACTCCCAATTTTTCCAAATCTTATGTATATGATAAATTGATATATTTATTTTAATAAGCAAATTTACAACTCTCAAAATAATTTTAGATAATTTTTTTTTTAAATGCTTTAGATATACCTTGTCTTTTAAGTATTTTTATTGCATACTGACTTGCGCGCAGAACTATGCAATTAATTTTACACTTAAATATATAATTCCTGTTTTATATGTAAAATAAATAATTCAAAATACAATTGAACATAAAACATTCAACATTAAAATATTTTTTCAAATTTTTAAAACAGCTCAAAATATACTTAAAATTTCCTTAAATTTTTGCATTAATTTACCCCTGAAAAAGTAACAAAATGTGCAGTGATTGCAATAATTCTAGTTCTGACGCAATAAAATAATATGATTATGCAGTGATAAAAATTTCATGGAATTATGTTTCATAGTTTTTGAGATATCAGTTGCGGAATGATGCAAAATTACATTTTGAGAAAAATGATTTTAAAACTTTTCTTACCGTACACTTGATCAGTAATTAAATATTTAGAATATCAATATCACCGGAACTAAGCGGAATATTTTCATGCGGTTTGCTTTATTTGTTCAGAAATGATCAGGCTTTAACATATATTTTTTTTCAAAAATTCGACTGAGATATAAGCATCCAACATAGGCTATCGGTTATAACAGATATAGGAGAGAAATGAGACAGGTGTTGGATAGGAAAGTTTTTAGACAGGTATCCAAGTTTTTCTGGCACTTTATAGTATATATACCCTGAAATGCTAAAAAAATAACTGGGATAACTGTCTAACACCTGATAGGTCTCTTTCTAGATAGCCGAACTGCAGAAACGCGACGGCGTATGGACTCCATGAACTTTCTTACGATGTCTGTAGACAATGAATACCATGTCTTCTGAGGAGCGGTCCCCGATTCTGTAATATTCTGAGGTGGTGAATCTCTGCTTTGAAGGGAGCACTGCATGACGCCCATATATTTTCAATGACGCCGAGATCTGGAAGACAAGGGGGGTCATTTCATGTTCCAAAACTCGGAGGAGTGTACCTCAAACCGTAATTTGGAGGCTGTGGACGTGTACGGTGGCACATTCTCTTGTTGGAGGACAACCCAAACCCATAAGAAAGAACGCCTGATATGAGTGGCTGTAACAAATCTGACAGAGGATATTAATATAGCGTTCACCGGTCATAGAATTTGTATATGTATGAGGTGTTCCCATTCGTGCCAGTTTAACATACCCCATTTTCATATATTACATAAACTACATACAGTAAAACCTCGTTTATCCAGCCCTCGTTGATCCGGATCTCCGGATAATCTGGATCAGTTTTATAGATATTATTTTTATCTAATGCTCACATTAGATAATAATTTTTAACTACACTCAAGAGCCAAAACATTATGACCACCTGTCAATAACGAGTTGGCCCAGCTTTGGCGAACAACACAGCATCAACCCGCCTTGGCATGGATGCCACAAGTCCTTGGTAGATGGCCGGAGACAGATTGTTCCAGATGTTTAAGCAACGGTCACGCAAATCCGAGATATTGCGAATTGGTGGTCTTTGAACTCTGAGATGCCGTCCCATGACATCCCAAATGTGTTGTATCGGATTGAGATCCGGTGAGTTAGGCGGGCAGGACATTAACTGGAATTCAGCATCATGTTCCTGGAACCACTCCAACACAATTTTAGCCTTGTGACATGGGGCGTTGTCCTGTTGGAACATTCCATTTCCAGCTGGAAAAACAGAGGACATGTTAGGGTGCAACTGGTCCGCAATGATGTTCAGATACCCTGTAGTATTCATGGTCTGCTCTACCACAACCACGGGTCCCAGAGACGCCCAAGAGAACGTCCCTCAAAGCATAATACCGCCACCACCGGCCTGTGTATGACCGACTGTACATTGAGGGAGCAACAGTTCGCCTGAAAGACGGCGTATCCTGACACGGCCATCGGGGTGATGAATGACAAACCGTGATTCATCTGACCAGGCAACTCTCTCCCACTGATCCATGGACCAGTCGCGATGTTCCCGGGCCCAGCGCAGGCGCAGTTGGCGATGACGCTTGGTCAGCAAAGGCACACGAGTGGGACGTTTGCTGCGTAGCCCCATATCCAACAGTGTCCGCTGAACAGTGTGCTGCGATACTATTCTACTTGGCCCTGCATTGTATTGGGCTGTGAGCTGAGCCACTGTCTGGCTCCGGTTTTGCTTCACCATGCGAAACAGTCTCCGACGACCTTTTTCTTTGATAGCGTGTGGACGTCCAACACCATGTCGTCTACTGCTGGTTTCACCGTCATTCATCCACTTTGCATAAGTACTAACAACTGTAGGTCGCGAACAACCCACGACTCGTGCAGTTTCGGAAATACTTGTTCCGAGCCTTCGAGCCATTACAATCTGCCCTCTATCAAAGTCACTTAGATCCGCAGCCTTTCCCATCACACACAGAAGTAAGTGAAAGAATGATTCTTCAGACTCTCCAGCAGCAGTTAAATACCACTTCCACCTGATCATGTGCCTTCCACGTCATCCAGGCGAATTCATTGCAAAATGTAGGGGTGGTCATAATGTTTTGGCTCTTGAATGTATGAAGCAAGAACGTGACTAAAAGTGCTCCAAATATTCGCTTTTTTGGTTTCATTCAATGTACAGTTACTGCATAGATTGTGCAGTAAATTATGGTTTTAAAATGCTTTTTGTTGAGTTTAAGAAAGCTTTACTAGAGTGTCACGGGGCGTTGACATGGACGGACCCACCAGCTATAAATTGCGCCGGGAGAGAGCATTGACTTTGATCGATTTTTTATCGTAATAAACGATAAATCTGCTTAGTTCAGGATTTTGTTTTGCTTATTACCCATATCACTCGAATTACCTGGATTTTCGACTGTCCGGATTGTCTATGGTCCCAGTTAGTCCGGATAAACGAGGTTTTACTATAGACCACCGGCCTGCATAGTTCCTTGCTGACATCATACATTCATTCATTAAAGGGGCGTTTTTCCATCTGCCCTAATCAGTTGGAAACCAGATTTGTCAGACATAGCTTCTCGTTTCGAGTCTTCGAATGCTCAGTGGAGGCGTTCCCGAACCCATACAAGGAACTGAGCTCTGTGTCGTGAGGAAAGCAATGTGCCTTCGGTGTCGGCTACTAAAGCTCATATCATGAAGTGAAAGTTGCAAAGTTTTACCGCTGATATTTGTCGAGGCATTGACGCGAAACGTTATTTGCGGCAATGTTTCACTGCTTTCGCTTGAAAGGATTCTCGAGAGATGGTCTCGGTCCAGAGTCTTTCGACGGCCACACTGTTGCCGTAGGCTCGATGATGTATCGGAATTCTTTTATTCAAAGGACACCCTTGAAATAGTCGATCTCAAAAATCTAAACTTTCCTTCAATGTCCGAAATGCCCTGACCCATCCAACGAGCACCATCTATCGTACTTCCCTGAAATTTGCTTAAATCATGTTTAGCTGATATACAGCGCAATCAGCTCTTTAGCCTACCACGCATGTCTGTCGCTATATATATATGCTGCTTGTGGAAGAAACCATTTATGAGAAAGTGTATGATGCTAAGTATTCCAAATAGGATCGTCTATCCGAGTAATTCTTATACTTTAGTGTAAGTATGTAATAATAACGTTCTACCTTTGTTAATTAATGCATATTCTAAATTGTCTCAGTTAACGTTTCAATAAAGTATAGCCCCCTATTTCAAATTATGACCTAAGGATAAACGAATTAACTAGCTAAATTATCCCTTAAACATATATATATATATATATATATATATATATGTATATATATAGTGGAATCTTGATGTATCGTTTTTCAAGGGAACGATTGAAATGAACGATAAATGCGGGAAAACGATAGATGTGGAAACATAACAAAGCAATATGATCGTTGGAACTGGATAAAATGAACGACACATACGGAAAAACGATGGATCCGAAAACGATCGATCGAGATTCCACAATATATATATATATATATATATATATATATATATATATATATATATGTCTGTGTGTGTTTACTTCACTAAGGCATAAATTAACTTTTTTGAGAAAATCATAGAAAGCTTGAAGTTAATCTGTCTGAAACAAATTTTAAAGCCGACGGCAATTTTGTTCGTATTGTTAACGTATAAATCTCGTTATTAACGAACGAATAAAACACTAAAAGAACGAGTCAGAAAAATAACATAACCCAACTTTTTCCTTTCCCTCGGATGGTACAGATTATGCATCGTTATTTAAAATCGGAACTAAAGCATCCGAAACGATTCGAATGGAGGCGGTCGATACCGACAAAAGAGACCGCTATTTACTTAAAGAACGAAATATCCCCGAGTTCGGGCAATGCAGAAAACTTCCGAAATAATTAGAGGACACGTCTGTAAATAAAACTCGTCCAGTGATAAATTGTAGAAAGCGTCTTCCGTCCCTCCGGCGTTGCCTCAAGTGCCTGTTTATAAACATTGCTCTGCTCCTCCCAAGATGTCTTAACTGAGGCTCGTCCCCCCCCCCCCTCCCCTCCCCCCGTGCCTCGATTGTCTTTTATCGCGGGACAGATTAACGAACTGACCGCGGATGGCAATCAACTCATTCACTTCCATTAAGGAGTGGATGGCTTTAGGAAGGGGGGGGGGGGGGGGGGCGGCGATATACCGGGATCGCGATCAATAGATTACTCGCGATTTGTTACCCGGGGAGCTCTTTATTATCTGGCTCCCGTAATGGACCGTTTGTTGTGAAATTTGCGCGATTATGCCGTAATCTAGCTCTCGAGCCTCGTTGAAAGGATTCCCAGAGCAAGGATCACGCGAGGAATCGATCGTGGGAGGATTGGGGCCAGGCCCCCCCCCCCCCCCCCTTGGCGTCGGACGAATGCGTTTTCGACTAATTCTTCATTTATGCCGAGTTCGTTATGAAATTTCGATTGTTAGGGCACCTTTACTGGAATGTTTAGTTTGATCACGTATTTAAAATGAATTCATCGTAGAACCCTCAGAATTAGAAACCTGTTTTGGATGAATTGGCGTATCCATCTGTCTGGCCGGGGAGCATCGGATGCTATTGGCCATAAAGAAGATTCCCAAAAGGCTGTGTAACATCAGAAATCACAAAGGTTGGTGTTCGAAGCTATGAACTCGCTAAACTCGCTTAATTACAGAAACGCTCAGACAAAACTGCGTCGGATGCTATGAGGCCTGACGAAGGGTTGTCCGAAAATTATGAATGCCTGTATTAATAATGAAGGCCTTATAGGATATTTTAATAATTTATAACATATTTATTTTTATTTTTTTGGTTTTAGTCTGTAAAGAAGCTTAAAATAAAATCTAATAAGAATTTTGTGTGTCTAGCAGACACAGTTTGGGGGCAACAATGCGTGTAATCCAAAAATTTACATATTTGAGAAGTTAAAGTTGGAATATGCAATATACATGGCCATGGCAACAGAGTGAGTTTTACATAAACTCTCATAACTCGAGAAATAATGCTAATTTTTTTATGCGGTTTTTTGCATATTGTTCAGAAATGTCCGAAAAATCAGAATATAGCAAAAACCAAAAAAAAAATTTTTTTTTAAGTTTTAAAGGTGGTGTGCCCCCGTAAGGTCCCAGTTTGTCCAGATAAACGAGGTTTTACTATACTCGTGTATTTTTCTTCGTGTTACAAGGGACCGAATAATAACAATAACGTGTAAAATAGTTCGTCACTGACAAATTGCGTGTTTTACTCGTTTAAACAAAACAACAACTTCAACTTCGACTGAAGTTCCCACTGGTACTCTTTTCGATACGAAACCATGCAATACATACACGAAATGCGACCATCAGAGACAGAGGCAAACATAAACTCGCGTTTGACAACAAATTGTATACGATCAGAAAAGAAAATAAAATCCATCACGATTTTAACTCAATTAGCTCCTATTCTATCATCTTTAGTCAGATATTCCGGGCACGATTGGAGAAGCAAAAATATCTTTAAAAAGTTTGGGAAAACTGATTGATCCCTGCTCGTTCCACCTCCCCCTCCAGGGGTAGATGTCGTCTGCTTTTCCATTCCCTTCCCGTGTATTGCGGTAACGAATTACAGGAGCCGGATACGTGATTGGAAGGGTTTTCGACCGGAGTTCGTTCGTTGCGAGCCGGGACTTTCCCGCGGGACGGGACGGAAAAAATTTAGCAAAGCCCTGCGTGTCCAGAATCTGATCGAGTTCCCTTTGGAAACAATGGGACAATGCCTGCAGCTCGGGACGGGAGAGCAAATCTTCCTGCAGTAAATAATAAATAAAAAAAATGTATGTGAAAGATCGGGGGCACTACTGTTGAGTTATATCAATTAACCATAATTTATTGTTAATTATGAAACTATAATCTAATTTTGGATTTTGTTACAGTCGAACACCGGTATAACGAACTTCAAGGGGCCAAAATTTTTGACGCTATATCCGGTGGTTCTACTGTTCTTTTATATCCATTTATCATAATTTATTGTTAATTATGAAACTATAATCTAATTTTGGATTTTGTTACAGTCGAACCCCGGTATAACGAACTTCAAGGGACCAAAATTTTTGACGCTATATCCGGTGGTTCTACTGTTCTTTTATATCCATTTATCATAATTTATTGTTAATTATGAAACTATAATCTAATTTTGGATTTTGTTACAGTCGAACCCCGGTATAACGAACTTCAAGGGACCAAAGGTTTTGTTCACAATATCCAGTGGTTCTACTGTTCAGTTATATCGATTTATAATAATTTATTGTTAATTATGAAACTATAATCTAAGTTTGCATTTTGTTACAGTCGAACACCGTTATAACGAACTTCAAAGGACCAAAAGTATTGTTCGCTATATCCGGTGGTTCGCTATATCCAAACCGTTAAGAAAAATGTTAGAGTTCACAAAATGTATAACTATTTAGTTGCTATGTGTATTCAATAATGATGTATTGAAAAAAATGATAAAATCTATTAAAAATTATCATTAATGATTCACTGTTTTGATACAGAAATAATCGATAATCTTCTGATGACGTGATGCCGATTTCAAAAACATTTTATGAATTTCTTTGTCCAATACATCAAATGACTCCAACACTCTTCATTCCATTGTATGTGTAGACAAAAACTTATTAATTACAATCATCGCTGCTGTAGCATCTGATATGGTGGGGATTTCGTCATTTATGTGCTCCTCTTCATCAGCATCAGATTCAGAATCTTCGATTTCAGAATGATTCATTTAAATTTCTTCCACAATATCTTCATCAGTTGGATTTTCCCATGTAATGACTTCATCATCACATGTTTCGAACAATTGTATGTCACAATCTGAGAATGATGAAATTTTGCGCTTTTCTATCCACATAGCGATAGGTAAATCTTCATCATCATCTTCTTCAACATTCTTTGCTTCTTCAACATTCGTTGTATCTTCAACATTTAAAAATAAAAAAAAATTCAGCTGTCGACTGAGGAAAAGTTTCGTTATAGCCGAGTCTTAAGATTTCGGAGGTTCGTTATAAAAGGATAAATTAGCATTAAATACAATAGGAAAACGGCGGGACCAAAATTTTCGATCGTTATATCCGTGAGTTCGTCATATACCGGGTCCGTTATAACAGGGTTCGACTGTATTAATTATGTATTTTCTATTATTAATTTGTCTTACTGGCCATAAAAGGATTTTTTTAAAATGAAATGTACGTTAAGGGGATCCGGGATACATTAACTTTTAACGTAGAATTAAGTTCCTTAATAACGGTCCTGTGGAGAAAAAACAATTGTCCGGCGTCGCGAGTTATAATTTTGGCAGCTCGCCAAACCCAGTAGCAGTAAACAGTTAAACAGTAAAGTACCGAAATGCTTAAAAAAAAATAAAGAAATAAAGAAAAAGGTAAGCAAATATAAGTAATCCTACATTAATAACCCGAGGTAGTTTCGTTAGAAGAGACTACCTGAAATATTTATTTTATTTATTGAGTTAGAATTTTGATTTTTTTTTGTCATGGTTAACTATATAATTTGTTCACAAAATCACATTATAAAACTTTTCATAAATATCTTTAAGAAATTTAAAATTTAAAATTTAAAAATTTGTGGTACTTTAAAATCGTTATAAATCGAAATATTATTTGTCGAATTTCAAAATCTTTTCCTTTAATTAAACAGAAATATATATGTTTTAATTTAGATTCGGCATTTTTCAAAATATTAATTTTAAAAACATTCAAAATCTTTAAAGTAAAAGTTTTTAAAGAAATGATGAAATTTATTTTTAAAATATCATATTTTCAAAAGTGATATTTATTTTCATATTTGCCGAATCAAAATCAAAAGTAAAATAATTGAAAAAGACATTATCCAAGTGTCAACCATTTATCATTAACGGTTCTTGACTTATAACAATTTAAAGACGAGAAATACTGAAAAAAACCCATCATGCAGAAAAATGCATTTAAAATAAAGAAAAAAAAATTAAAATAAGTAATTAAATAACCAAAAAATCTACGTCATAGAGAGTGACACTACTATTCAGTCATATCCATTTATCATTGTCTATAATGATGAAATTAGAAATTTAATTCATATTTTCATCAACTATGAATTTTTGTTATTAATATTTGTCACTGGACATAAAATGAATTTATTTTTATTAAAATATGAGTAAAAAAATTTACAAAACAATAAGTAAAAATAATAATGAAAAATAAGTAAATAAGTAACTGAAAAATTTTTGGGTTATACAGCGTTATACAACCGTTCAGTTACATCCGTTTATCATAATTTAATTTTATGAAAACACTAGCTGAAAACCCGCACTTCGCTACGGAGTACATTCAAATTAAATTCAACGTTCAATGTATGCAATTAATGCCAAATATATATATATATATATATATATATATATATTATAATAAATACGACGATCAATATATACAATTGATGTAGAAAAAAATATATATATTTATAAAAAAATCGTAAGGGATATATTTATAGACAAAATAATTTCCAATCGTCTGCCGCATTAGTAAGAAAAAATTTTTTTTTGGCTATTTAGTTGTTATGCACGTGACGATAAATTTATTTAAAGTGCCAGAAAAAGAAATCACGTGATCAGCATTTAATAAATGAAATTCTAAAGATTAATATTTAAAAATTCACAAAAAATTAGAAAATAGAGGTAAAGATTCGAAAAAGATCTCATTTTAAAGGAATTTTTATGATCTTTCTCGTGATATAAATTCTATAACCCTCAAATTATTATTTTAAATGCAAACTTAAAAAAGTTACTAAAACAGCTTACAAATTTAATTTTTAAAAAATTTAGGAAGAATTTTTCAAAAATCTCTCTTAGTGCACCCCTACACCATAAGAAGAATCGCCATGCAAAATTTCAGCCCTTTACGTCCAGCGGTTTGGTCTGAGCGTTTTATGTCAGTCAGTCAGTCAGTCAGTCAGTTACGGAACTGTTTTATATGTATAGATAAGTTAGTTTCATAGTTTGTTATAAATTATGAATTTTTGTTATTAATTTTTGTCACTGGATATAGTTTCTAATTTTCGTAATTAACAAAAAAATAAAACGTTAAATTTTAGGAAGCTGATAATGAAAATTATATGAAAATTTTATGAATATTGAAATTAAAAATTTTAATCATTCACCTACAATGGAAATTTACAATATATATATATATATATATATATATATATATATATTTATATATATATATATATATATATATATATATATATATATATATATATATATATGTATATATATGTATATATATGTATATATATATATATATATATATATGTATATATATATATATATATATATATATATATATATATATATATACATACATATATATATATATATATATATATATATATATATACATATATATATATATATATATATATATACATATATATATATATATATATATACATACATATATATATATATATATATATATATATATATATATATATATATACATATATATATATATATATATATATATATATATATATATATATATGTATGTATATATATATATATATATATATATATATATATATATATATATATATATATATATATATATATATATATATATATATATATATATATATATATATATAAGTATGTTATAATATAACGCCACACCAGTTTAATCCATTTATTCGCAGCTTTTGATTTTGTCTTTCGCATTATATAAGTAACTTCGGTGTTCCTTCTTCATGACGCCTGGGCATATGGCACAACAAGGGAGTCCCGTGGGAATCCAAACTAAATTTTATATATGCTGGTATGAGCGTCGGAACTGCGCAGTTGAGATAGATTGAAGAGTTGTACCGTTTTCTCATTTTGTATATAACTTATTTTATAAGTAGCTTGTTCGTCTGTATATTTCGTTGAAATATGTCGAATTGTTAGAAAGTCATCACGTATTTAGATAATAGAAGTATTATTTCGTTTAACTGAAGCATTTAATTTGGAGTTGATGTTGCACAAGGCCCGATTACCAAGCCGAATTGCCGTTTTCGTATTTTTGGAGTACCGCCAAAGTGTCGACCAATGGATTTCATTACACACACACACACACACACACACACACACATATATATATATATATATATATATATATATATATGTCGGATTTGTTCTTCACGCTCGTTTTATTAACACGTTAATCCGAACGTCTTAAGAATCATTTTGCAGTCGGTGGACCGGTGGCGAAGACATTCATAACTTAATAATTTCCAGCAATGCAGTCAACTAAGCTTGAAACTCACAAAATGCTAGTTAGTACACTTTCCGAGACATATATATTCCATCAATTTCAGATGCTCAGCTCCATAATTAATAAAACTTAATCCCATCCCTTCCCAAAACGCGTACCGCCGAGCGGCACGTCTTTTAACGTTGCTACCTTCCCATGGCTCTAAAATTAACCCCCATAACCCCATTGTTCATAAGCTTTTAATTGACTAAGTATGCCTCAACTGACGCGCTATGACGCTCATTACTTATGCGTGGCCTCATATAAAATGTTCTATGCTGACTGTGAAAGCAAGGACTTTCACAATTTGTGTGCAAATCGCAATTGCGAAAATGCGTTTCGTCGAGGCGCATACCATTCCCTGATTCAAGCACCAGCAAAAGTTAAGAGGAACTGAGTGGAAACGGTGGTGGATAAAAGACCGCGATTTTTAGATTGTGAAGACAGTAGCTCACGACGGATTCCGAAATGGAGTTCGTGCGTGGAGCTACACCGGCTTGTGTAAAATTTTAAGCTACAAAAAGAGGAGGCATGTGAAATGGTGACCGAAAAGGTTTTTCTCGAAAATACGAATATAATTCCTTAGCATTCTGATACCTGCACTAAATGAGGTAAATGGCCGATACGTGAAAAATTTTATTTCCACGGATGCATTACGATTGTGTCTGGTTACTCTGAAGCGAGTGAGTGCCTGAGTTCTTCAATTGCCTATATTTTCTTGTGAAAGTTGAACGACCATAATATGTGCTAAGTATGAGCCAGTCTGATGGAATGACTGCATATATTTCCGCGCAAGGCATTCTCGGCGAAACTTGCAATCACACGTGCACAAATAATCACGTGTCCTGATATGATTATTCTCGTGTGTTGTTCCAGATATATGACTACATACTGAACGCTCGTGATATATAGGGAATATGAGATTCGTTCTCGTGAGTGCTAAGTCGATATTTGTGAAAAACTATTCTGGCGGAATCAATCAACATGATTATAAAAATCTACGTGCTTCAAAAAATGCTATGATTCTCGATACCTCAGCAAACTGGTGAGCGATTGTATTTTCTTTGTTTTTAATGTACTAATTGATTGTCTAATAAGTGATATGTGTTTAAATGTGATAAAGAAGAGGTCTGACAATTTTTAATGTATTTGGTTTAATAATGAGTTAGCACATTTGAAGTGTTAAGAACAGGCCCAATAATGTTAATGTTCCTGATTTATAATGAGTTTTGCATATCTAGTAATCTGATAAGGTGTTTTTGTAATGATTGTGTAATGTGAGAAGGCCTAAAATAAAAGGAATGCATTCAAGTAATTTGATTTGTATTTTATGTGTATGTCCTCACTGCATGCTAAATATTAACACTACTGATAAATCACAACGCGATGTACTGAGTAAGGTGCTTAATAACTTAACTTATCATCTGAGTTAATATTAATAACTAAATAGATAGAATCTATTTTTGCACTAACAGCTCTAATTTACCATCATAAGCAATAAGTAAATTAACTTTTATTATCTTAAAGTTAACAACCTAATTATTATCACCAATAATTTAACACCCCTTTTGTTATCACTAACGATGCAAGATTGACATTTTCTCTCCCAGCGCGAAGCCCAAGGTTATACCTCTACTTTAAGAAATCTCGATGTGGATCTTCGGAAATTGAATCAAGTCGAACCCTTAACTCTATTTTTACAGCAATGCATTTACTCCGATTATTTGAAATCTCCCAGTCTTAAATTGATAATCCTTATACTCTCTAAACAATATCCCGTTTTAAGCTCGCGCGATCGCACCCCCATATTTTAGCCTTACACACACATATATATATATATATATATATATATATATATATATATATTATATATATATATATATTTATATATGTAAAAGAGTGGTGGGTGTGTTATGTTAGGGGAAACCAAAATCTAACAGAACACAAGCATTTAATTGAAGACAAGTACAGTTGCATATTACAAAGATGAAACATATTCCGTCGTTGATTGAATTACATGAAATACGTCTTATTACAAACAATAAAAGCGTTACTGCCGCGTCAAAACGGCTTTTTATGAGCTACATGTCGTTGCGGCTGTTTTATTGCCTGTCTTAAATATTTATTTTGGGCGTGATTCGTAAATTATTTTGGTTAGTACAAATTATTTATTTATAGAAATTATTTGGGTGTGTTGTGTTTTAAGATTTATTTGGTTGAATACAACCCAAAGTTCTCGACAATTTGGCAAACGAACAGGTCAAACAAACTTTGCTTCTAAACCTTCCTTTAGATCAACTACAAACACAAGAATAACTGACTAAATTTTCATATTTACAAAAAAAAAAACTAATTTATTTACAACACTACTATTTACAATTTAAATCAATAACAACATCAACAAAAAAAAAACTTGGTACACAAATTACTCATTTTTCATTACCTTTTGGCATTTTCTTTTAAATTTATATTTAAAAAGATGTATATCAATTATCCTATACCTTTTGGATTCAGGGAGCATAAATTTATTTATTTTACCTAAGGCAAAGAACTACTGTCTCTCAAAATCTGTATTCTAAAAACAAACATTGATCCCGAACTAAATCATTCAAATTTTCGAGGTTGGGCCTGAACAAGACAAAATGATTTGACACTCACTCAATTGGATGCTAACCACACTGGAACACCGGTGACGATCTCCTCATCAGGCATGGGATCTCCTTTCTTCTTTCTTAGGTAGCAGGCATTCAAATCTTTATATTGTCGTAGGCATCTATCGTCTGCTTCTTCCGCTCCTTTCATCTCCGGACGACTCAATCGGAACACCAACGGGAAATCGCCATTCTCTCCACCTCTATTCTCAAATTATTTATCGGTGAAGGCAGCAACCAGATTTTCGTCATCAGCAAAGACAAATTTTAGTCTCAGGATCAAGAGGCTCTCATATCGGGACGCATCAACGGAATTTCTGCTCCGCTAAACGACATCTTTCTTTGGGAAACTCCCATGGAAAGATCAATTGTTCCTCGATAGTTAAGATAACCACACTTCATCACCTGCGATGCTAAGCACCGGGGAAAAGGGAACCCGGGCCCGCATGCAGAAGTGAATCCTCGAAAAAAACTCTAAGTCTTCTATTTATTTTATTTTTTTCACAACCAAGTCCACGCCTTCTCAACGACTCCTAATCCAGTCAGGAAAGTTTTCAAAAATCCACCACTTAGCATCAATTTTCATTTCTTTGATTGGATAACCCCTCAAACATTGCACGCCTTCCTTGCGTCACAAAACAGACCACCCAAAGTCCAGTCCACGTGTTTTGCGGTCTACCTCCCAAACAGACCCAATAAATTTGTTTACAATATCGTATTTTACTTTAACGTCAAACTCTGGAGCCATCTCCTTATCTACGTCTGCAATCAACCTACCCCCCCCCCCCCGCGCACCGCTGCTTTTAAATTGGCTAAGGCACAAAAACGACTGTCCCGTAATCTAATCAAAGGCAACTTTCTAACCAAAATGTGATGAAAACAGCCTTCGATCACTTTATCTGTCTAAAAAATTTAATTTTTCTTTAAAATCGAAAGCGCTTCATCACAGCGGCTTTACCGCTTTCTAGCAAAAAAATCATCTCACGTCCTTCTTGGACCGCTTTTCTGAAACAGTCACGGTTAAGATGAATGTCCTTTGCAACGTCAGGTACTACCATCTGGTTGTTGCGGTCCGAAGGCTCTTAACAATTCGGTCATCCTGTCGGGAGCCGTTCTCGACGACAGGAAGAAAATTGACACGCGCACACACACACACACACACACACACACACACACACATATATATATATATATATATATATATATATATATATATATATATATATATATATATATATATATATTTATTTATTTATATACCGAATAATCTGCCTTATTATATGTGACAAGTCTGTTCCATTATAACCATTAATCATAATTTAAAATTAATCATGAAAATATAAATTAATTTCACATTTTGTTATTAATTATGAATTTTGTGATTAATTTTTCCACTGCACATAAAATTTGTTTTGTATGTTCATAATTAATGAAAATGTAAAACAAAAATCATGTTCAATTTTAAAAACATGTTAATGAAAATTACGTGACTCTTTTATGAAAATAAATATGAAAAATTTTAATTCTTTGAAATTAATAATTGAAATTAATAATTTGAAATTAATATTTTTCCGTTATATCCATTTCTTTGCAAACTAACTAATTATAATTAATTTTTACAGAAATACCCTCCATCGATTTTAATTAAATTATGAGGTTTAATTAAATTATGAGGTTTTAATTAATTTATGAGATTTTAATTTATGAGGTACGAGATTATCTAAAGTATGTTTCAAGAAGTTTAATATTCAGATTAAAAGATTTTCAAAAGTTGTTCTAAAATGTGTATGTACTGTCTTTATGCAGCTAACATCTCTTAAATGAAGCTTCCTACCTAGGAAAATTTCCTGCTGAACCCTTACTTTGAACGACATTTGTATGAAATTCATTCCCCGTATTAGGAGAAATTGTTCTACATAGCGTAGCCTTTTACAATATATATATATATATATATATATATATATATATATATATATATATATATATATATATATATATATATGTTATGCCGAAAACATATGCCTCAGTGCCTAACGTTATAAATTGCTCCGAGCTAAACATGCTAAACATTGGGAAAACAGCCAGTTTTCAGTTTTGACTACAAAGCAGTGTCCTTATATAATCTTATAAAGTACAGAATTTGATGAATAATCGGAATCCAAACCACAAGGAAAGATCCACTTCAAGAATTCAGGGGTGTTGTGTGGCGTATAATTGCATTTTTACATTTACACTCTTCAGACTGACTGGGGATCCCTCCCTGGGAACACCCCAGATATCTCCCTCAGAATGCCTTAATAAAGATGTTTTTATGTACAAAATTCTGAAACATTTTTGAGTTTTGACCACTCGTTCCGCCTACGACTATAAATTTGAAGGTGAGTTCCATTTTAATGTACAGGGTTAAATATACAGGGGCTAAAGGTATCCAAAAGTCACTATGGAAACTACCCATTAGAATTTTAAAAAAAATTATTTAAATTGAAAGAAGTATAGAGAATCTATGCTCACTTCTACCCAGACTTGGGTGTATATAATTTGAAGTAGCACTCTATTTGAATTATATACAAACACAGTTTATACATGATATAATGTTTATTGAATTCGCTGCACATATAATTGGCTTTTACAGCAATAAGCATGCGTACTACTTGTACGGAATGTAAATACAGCTTTTAAGGACAATATATTTTGATACTCACGAACAGTAAGTCAAACCAGCAGTACTGCCACGTAAACTTCTAGCCCGTAAAGCACTAGCGCAGGATAACACCTTTTTCAACCTTAACAACCTCCCCTCTTCATTAATGACGCTGCGTGGTATTTATACTAAGCGCGTATGCCAAAATTAGCATATCTGAAGCAGCTTCTTTAATTCACTCAAAAGTTCGATTCTTGTGAATCGAATCTTGTGTATACCTTACACTGGCCTCCCTCGAAAAAAAAAATTAGGTAACTGAGGTCTGAACGGCTTCAGTTAACTAATTGAAAACGCGTGCTGGTCTGACTTTTTACATAATGGGTGGCAAAGCCAAAAAACCTTCCACACGTTGTGTGGGGGAAAAACGCCACTACCATTTTACAAAACTAACCCCGAAGGGTCCAGGTGACACCATTACACAGTGGATTTGCAGAGTTGCGGATACTGGGCTGGCCAACTGCGCCCTAAAATATCTATTTTAATTAAAAGTGATAACACAATTGCACAGCATGACATTTCTTGACTGTATCTGCTCTCCCCCAATTTATAATGTACATGTGTTATGATTTGCGAAGTTAGTATGTTAGTTGTTTGTTATCTGTAGTTAGTATGTATTTTCTTTCACTACATGTCCCCTTCAAAAATTTATAAAACAATAGTATGCCGTTTTTTTGTCAGTGGCTCACCCCTTCCCCTCAAAATGTTTACACAGTATCTACAATGGGGAACTTCAAACCAATTTGGTTCGATTTTATTAAAGGGTGGGAGTTAGAATAAGAGAATTGATACAAGACTTGTTCCTCATGAATGCAGCAACTTCACTGCACCAGTTTGTCCAATCCGCTGAACCTCTCTTGATGGTCGCAGTCCTAGTAAAGGGGTTCGTTGACCGTGTGGGCATCCTTCGTGCAGCAGGTCGTTGGTCCTGAGGCGCTGGTCCGGCTTGACGATGGACAGGAGGTCTCTTGGGAGGAGGATCTTGTTGGGCGGCAGAGATCTTTCGTTTCCTTTGCGTCTGCTTCCCCCGCTTGCGTGGATGTTCGAACGGCTGAGAGTCAGGCGCCGACGATGGAGAAGTCATGGGAGTCTTTCTTTTAACTCCTGACCGGGGTTCCTGTGCAGGAGTGGAGCTGCTTCCCTCATGCAGGTTATCACCGGAATCGTGAGTAGGGGGAGGACGGTCTTCGTTGGTGACCCCCGAGGGTCCAGCATCTTGTGAACCTTGTGAACCTTGTTGCACTTGATTTGAAAACAGGGTATAGTCTGCATGGTTTATATACCTCTTAATCTGGTCTATATTTGCGGGAACTTGCTGTTGGCCTTCTTGTAAGGTAACCACTGGGCCTGCTACCTTTTTTATTTGGTACGGACCTTGAAATTTCGGGCAAAATTTCCCGACTATGCCTTTACTGGCGTTAGATAGTGAGTGGGTGGCTTTTAAAACCCATTGCCCAACTTCAAATTTCTCCTCCCTACGATTTTTATCGTAGTATATCTTCTGTTGCTTCCGCATCTGGTCATTAACTTGCTTGACCTCGCGAAGCATCTCCTGAATATCAGCTAGTTGAAATTGAGGCGCTTGCCCCGGTACGAAGAATAGACTGTCTAAAGGGGTGATAATCTTTCTGCCTAGAAAAACTTCGGCAGGTGTTTTGGCTGTCGAGTCGTGGACGGCCGAACGTAATGCAAACGCAAACTGCTGTATATGTTGATCCCATGTTTTATGATTGTTTTGTATAAATGCGCGAATCATTTTAACTACATTGCGATTTACCCGCTCCGCAATATTCGACTGTGGTCTATAAGTGACCATTTTTGCATGTTTTATTTGAAGCCTGCGACACAGGTCCGTGAAAACTTCGCTGACAAACTGAACACCGTTATCGCTAATAATTTTTACAGGGGCACCATATCGCAAAACATAATTATGTGTAAATGCATCAGCAACTGCTTTGGCTGAGGCTCTACGCAGGGGTATAATTTCGGTCCATTTTGAAAAATGGTCGACTATTACGAGTAAGAACCTGTATTTTCCACTTGCACTACGGGGATATGGGCCTAATAAATCTATCCCTACGATTTCATTAGGGAACGTGGCCACGATACTTTGTAAAAAACCCGCGGGGTGGTAATTTGTGTAGTTAGTACGCTGACAAGTGTCGCAGCTTTGAACGTACTGGGTGACCCACTTCCTCATTTGGGGCCAGTAAACCACCTCATTAAGTCGAGAAAAAGTTTTCCGAATACCCATATGGCCGGCTGTAGGTAAATCGTGAAGAGTATGTAGAATGTGTGTTCTCATTGAACATGGAATGACGGGACGAATTTCACCATTCCGATTTGTGGATGATTTGTAAAAAAGGAGATCATCGACTAGTTCATAGTTCTGTGCTCTACCCTGTATAGCATGCAAATTAACTCCGGAAAATTGTTCGGGGTTTTCTAGGTATTTAACTATATCTCCGAATTCCAAGTCTTTACGAAGTTCTTCTTTTAACTGCGTTTTATTATCTAGCACAATAGAAGTGAGCATTTCACATTGAGTTATCGACTCCCCCTCTGGGTCTCTGCTTAAAGCATCTGCTACCAGATTTCCTTTCCCCGGACGATGCTCAATGATTAAGTTGTATTCCTGGATCTTTAATGCCCAGCGAATGACACGAGGCGTAAAATTTTTGCCCGAGTATAATCGGGTTAAAGCAGCATGGTCAGTTATAACCCGAACCGGCTGTTCTGAGAAATAACAGCGAAATTTTTTGAGTGCTACGACAATAGCCAAACATTCCCTTTCAGTGGTTGTATAGTTTCGTTCTGCGGAATTTAAAGTTCGCGATGTGAAAGCGATAGGTTGGTTTTCCTGCATTAGTACAGCGCCGATTCCGACATTAGAAGCATCCGTTTGCACAACGAATTGTAGCTTGTGATCTGGATGGCGTAGTACCGGAGCTTGGATCAATTTCTGCTTTAATGTTTGGAAGGCGTTCTGGGCTTCGGAACTCCACGTAAATTTAGTGCGTTTCTTTCGCAATTTGTAAAGCGGTTCGGCGACTTCCGAGAATGCAGGTATAAATGTGCGGTAATATGAGCAAAGACCAAGAAACGACGAAGTTGTTTTCCCGTTTGTGGGATTTTAAACGCTTTTACAGCATCGATTTTAGATGAATCCGTTTGAACGCCCTGACGCGTAATCTTGAATCCTAAATACGGTAGTTCTTTGCGGACGAACTGACACTTTTTTGTATTTATTGTTAAGCCAGCCTGTTTTATCAGAGAGAGCACTTCCTGTAAAAGAGCTAAGTGCTCGGTTAAAGTTTCCCCCGTAATAATTATGTCGTCGAGGTATACGGCAACGTTCTTTCCTAAAACAGGCCTTAGTACTATATCCATAAGTTTTTGGAATGTGCCAGGTGCCCCATTGAGTCCAAAGGGCATGCGACGAAACGCAAAAGTGCCTTTTTTTGTTATAAACGCCGTTTTTTAACGTCTTCAGCAGCCATAGGTACTTGGAAAAACCCGGATGTTAAATCTAAAGTGGTCATGTATTTAAATGACTTTAAACTATGAAGAATATCCTCAATTATTGGCATAGGATATGTAGAGAATTTTGTTACTTTATTCAGCCCCCTGTAATCAACTGCAAATCTCCAGGCTTCGGGATCAGTAATAGGCAAGTTGCCTTTTTTTCGACATAACACAACCGGACTTGCCCACGGACTATCGACCGGCGAAATAATATTTTGGCGAAGCATTTTATCAATATGAATGTCTATAACATTCTGCTTGTTTGTATCGTACCTATATGGGCGGGCACGAATTGGGGGACTGTCTCCCGTATCAATTTTGTGAGTTGTAACATGAGTAATACCTGGCTTGTCTGAAAATACCTCGGCAAATTTGTTTAAAGTAGTCTGTAAACGAACTTTTTCGTTTTCTTTTAAGTCCGTTTTCGACAAGTCAACCGGAACGGGCAGCACAGCTTCTTTGGACTGTTGGTGCATCTGCACCGAGATAGAATTCTGCTTGAAATTTAGTGCTACATTACACGAGTAGCAAAAATCAATCCCTAGGATAACCTCCAGTTGCATATTTCGCATTACATGAAAAACAAGGTTGTTTTTTTGGGATTGTATACTAATGTGTGTCAATAATGAGCCTAATATTTGACATTCTTCACCTTGAGCTGAAAGTGTTCGTAATTTATTATGTGTGTTTAAGCGCTTCATGTCGTAATGCGATTTGAAGTACTTTTCTGACATGTACGACCTTTCGCTGCCGGTATCAAGTAAAGTTGTTATGGGAATTGAATCAATTTGCAAGTGCACATAAGGTAGTTGCACATTTTTTAATGTAAGCGCACTAATGTTACTATAACGTTGGGCTTTACTATCATGCCGTCCACGATGTCGATTTGAAACTCGCGAAAAATTTTGGCTGGGGTGTATAAAATCTCTCGTACCTGAATGACGGTGAGGGGTAGCGAAGAAATGTCTATTGTCATATTTAGCTAAAGCTTGAAGGAGGGTAACCTTGCTTGTAATTGTTTGATTATCTAAAAAATCTTGAACACTTGGCTTCAAACGTTGGATAACTATTTTTAAGATTATCGCTTCCGTCAACTCTTCTAAATATTCCTCACACTTGGAAATCTTTTCCATAGCAAAATCTAATGCAGACTGACCTTCACGTTGCCTTAGCGAATAAATTTCCGCTTCAATTTCACTTTGATTAAAGGTCTTTGGAAAAACACTAAGAAACTGTTGCTTGAATGACAAATAGTCAAAAATCAGATTACTGCTTTGCATACACGTGTACCACTGATATGCACTACCTCTTAAAGCGGCTAGAGCAATTTTAAGTTTATCCCCCTCTGGGGTGCATTGTTGCTGAAAGTAATGCTCAATTTTCTTTAGGAATTGGCTTGAGGGGCCGCCATTGAAGGTGGCTTCGAATGACGCAAAATGCTGAACCATAATTACCCGAGGAAAATTTCCAGCAGGATTTTGTTCTACAACACTCATTTTTTAAATAGTATATAAGTACTTGCAACAATTTTATCAATATACGTACACAGTACACAGTTTTTAATTTCAATTATGTTCTTCGTTACAAATTTAACGCTAACTACCAGGGTATATATATTTTCGGGCGCCAGTATAGAGAATCTATGCTCACTTCTACCCAGACTTGGGTGTATATAATTTGAAGTAGCACTCTATTTGAATTATATACAAACACAGTTTATACATGATATAATGTTTATTGAATTCGCTGCACATATAATTGGCTTTTACAGCAATAAGCATGCGTACTACTTGTACGGAATGTAAATACAGCTTTTAAGGACAATATATTTTGATACTCACGAACAGTAAGTCAAACCAGCAGTACTGCCACGTAAACTTCTAGCCCGTAAAGCACTAGCGCAGGATAACACCTTTTTCAACCTTAACAACCTCCCCTCTTCATTAATGACGCTGCGTGGTATTTATACTAAGCGCGTATGCCAAAATTAGCATATCTGAAGCAGCTTCTTTAATTCACTCAAAAGTTCGATTCTTGTGAATCGAATCTTGTGTATACCTTACAGAAGTTCTCACCCAGTTTTAATATCAATCGATCATAGTATCATAGATTTCGTTGTGTGCACATTTACTTGCACGACAAACGTCTAAAAGGTAATCCAGTTCTCTCCAAGTGTTTCGTAGCATATCAGGAGTTATTACTCGAATCGCTTGAATGATACGCTTCTTCAACTCATCCACAGTTTCAAATTATTGTTTATACACAACGGATTTAATGAATCCCCGAGCAAAAAAGTCTAATAACGCCTGATATGCTACAAAACACTTGGAGAGAACTGGATTACCATTTAGACGTTGGTCGTGCTACAATAGGTGACCACATCGAAATCTATGATACTATGGTAAAAATCTATGATTGATATAAAAAACTTGGTGAGATGTTCTTTCTATTTAAATAATTTTTTAAAAATTCTAATGGGTAGTTCCGCAAAAATAAATCATGACTTTTGGCTACCTTTAACCCGGACACCCTGTATTTTTATATATATATATATATATATATATATATATATATATATATATATATATATATATATATATATATATATATATATATATATATATATATGTATATATATATGTATATATATGTATATATATATGTATATATATATGTATATATATATATATATATATATATATATATATATATATATATATATATATATATATATATATATATATTATTTTTCTGTCTCTATATGCGCATATTTGGCTGCATTACCGCTACTGACATGTCAGAAATGCAGATGAGCTCCCAGTTTTGAATATTCCCAAGCTGTCGAGAAGATGACCCTCTGAATACTTTAAGGGATGTAAGCTAAGGGGTGGGGAGTTGGGAGAGGGGGGGGGGATAAGTGGGGCGATTATCATTTTATCGGCGTAATGGATCGTCGATGCGGTGCATTAATTCATTAATTCTTGTTCGAAATTCTGACCCAGCCCCGCTTGACCCCTCCCCGGGAGTGTGACCGCTCACACGATATCAAGATTTTAGATAAATGGCGGACGGGCTTGTATAAACACGAGAATTTTCAGGAAATTTCGTTACACTCGAAAGTGCATCAGCGGTCAGGAAAGTTCCTGGAGCATCCGAAAGTGCTCAAGGAAAAAAAACGTGCGTTTTACAGATCCGGGGAAGAGCTAGAAATTAAATGCTCAACAATCTCCTTTCATCTATACTTATATATAAAGAGAGAGCGATTTTGTACGTGGAGGGTAATCTTCAGAACCACTGTATCTATTTGAAAAATTCTTTCACTGTTTGAAAGGTACAGTATTCCAGATGGACATAGGCTATATATTATGTATATCTAATCAGTAGAAATAAAGTTAGGGGCTTAATCCTAACAACCTCCATTGTTACTGCTACTGTCCTCTACCGCTTTTTGTGCCGGAGTTTTCAACGATCCTTATCGTGGTGCTATCGCGGTGGTCTTCTGTTCTGACGCTAGCGGTTCGAGCCTAGCCATTCTCCGGCACGCCTTTTTCTTTTAAAAAATTTATTTTAATTATTAACTAACATAAAATTAATTTAAGGTATTATTTAGGTTATTATTAAGGTAAAAATGGATTTACAATTTATTGGCTATCAACTGGAAATTTATTGGTATAATATTTTGTTCAACCCAGACAAAGTCGGGACGGGACGCTAGTGTTATATAAAATGAAAGTTCTGCTAGTCCATTTTCTATGCATTTCTTAAACTTCTAATGAATCTGCGTATTATTTGGAAAAATTTGAGCTCTCGAACTCTGCCGGAATTAAAGTCTACCTGGAAAGGCTGGAGTAGGCTGACGTAATGAATACAACTGTATTTACATCTACAAAAAAAGCACGTTGGCTTTAATTAACCCAATCTAGGGCTTTAATTAATCTTAGGCTAACGTGCTACCTTCCTATACAGTAGAGATATTTAGCGTGAAAAAGTTAAATTGCAGGAACTAAGTCCAAAGGTTCAAGGCGCCCCCGCTCCTTCCTATATAGCTACCAGTCTGGAAAAAATATTTTGCATACGCTTGTGCTGATTGACCCATTACAATACATCACTTGCTAATCCAGGGTGTCCGGGCTAAATATATCCAAATGTTATGGCTTATTTTTACGGTACTACGCCTTAGAATAAAAAAAAATATTTAAACAGAAAGAACATGTAGCGATATTTGAATATCAATCATAGATTTCGATCATAGTATCATAGATTTCGTTGTGTGCAGCTTTGTAGCACGACAAACGTCTAAATGGTAATATAGTTCTCTCCAAGTGTTTCGTGGCATAGCAGAGATATTACACGAATTATTTGAATGATACGATTCTTCTACTAATCCCCAGTTTCAATTTTTTGTTCATACACAAATTTAATGAATTCCCGAGAAAAAAAGTATAATAACCCCTGATATGCTACGAAACACTTGGATAGAACTGGATTACCATATGGACGTCTGCCGTGCTACAAAAGGTGCACACATAGAAATCTATGATTGATATTAAAACTTGGTGAGATGGTCTTTCTATTAAAATAATTTTTTTTAAATTCTAATGGGTGGTAAGTCATAACTTTTAGATACCTTTAACCCGGACACCCTGTATTATTCGGCCAATCCGAATCGATCTTGCCGTAGTCGAAAGCAAGAATGCATGAGGTGTTTGCATAAGAGTTAACGATATCCATGCCATGCGGGAAAAGCAATTACTGAATAACTAGCTTAACTTTATCCTGTTAAAACTTTATTTTTGCTACGATATCTAACACAAATCCTTATTTTAATAGCATGCAGAAGATACTGTTCTCATCTGTAACAAATACGGCATCGTTTTTGTAAGACGCAGAGAAAGATCTGTCTCCGTTAAGAGAATGTCGTCCATTCCATTTTCCCTTGTTTCTACTCCTTCTAATAGTGATAATTGTTTCCCTCCTCTGAAATAACCATTCTTCACGGTGGCGGCCCCTCTGCCATTAGAGTCATCTCCTCTTAAGCCAATTAACAGCAGAAAATCGTCTTAATTGTGCGGGGAAGTGGCACGGCTTATTTGATTTCGCCAATACAGAGTTACGGGCGGTCCTACGCCATTATTATCTCTTACGCCGTCCAAATCAGCCATATAGCATGGCGGAGATATACACAGCTAATGTCCGAGACAGGTAATTTTCCCCGTTCTCGGAACACTTCAGTTTGAGTTGAGTTGGATAGCCCCTGTCGTTACGAGGAAATGAAAAATTTGAGTATTGTAGTGACCTTGGGGTTAAGTAGCTCGTTTATGGTTTCCATGGCCACATAAACTACTCTTTCCTTACATATATACAGATATCTTGTTTATTCATTATATATTTACAAAATCTATGATACAACATTTCCATCGTCAATTGATCATTATCAATCCTCAAACACAACAATCATTAAGTGAAAATCAGCGAGAAAAGGTCTAAAACCCAGCATAGAGACGTGAAGCAAATCCCATAATTCTCTCTCCCCTTTTCTTTCTCTTTTCTCTTTATATATCCCCACTTTCATAAGACTCCAGATCATTCTAAAAGCTTCGGCATAGGCGTGGGAAAGTCCCCGCGGCCTCCGGTCAGCCAGTGTGTCTGAGCATCTGGTTCCCCGGTAGTGGTTGTAGTTAGTTTGCTTTGAACTGTCTGTTAACGACTTGTTTAACGACCACTGTCATTTATTCTTAAAATGCTATCATCTGTAAAGGCTTTTCCTAGTTAGGAATGGGCACAGCACCATCATTTGTGCAGTCCTCTAACAGGCATGTTCATCGGAAGTAATTGACGAAGGCATGAAAGAATGAGTCTTTAAAAATATTCACACAAGAGGGCCTGGTGCCCTATTACCAGGTTATCTTTGTTATGTTTTATTCGTGGTTGTATGCTTAACTTATCTACTTAATTAAATTCTTTTCTCATAATTAACTTTCACTTTTAAGTTTTGCTGTGAAAAATGCCAGTGATCGTATATTAAAACATATCCCCATAACTAAATTATTTTCTCAAAACTAACCCCCCTTTAAGCTTTACTTAGAATAAGTGCAACTTGTTGGCCCACCAAAAAGACAAACTCAAACATTCGCTACACACTAGAGTAGAGGCAAAATAATTCATTTATTTTAATTTCTATAATTTTAACATTTCTTCTTTTACAGTTTTTTCTAAATTTAATGACACACAATAATCTCCAATCATATTTTTTTTTTTCACAAAATAAAACATTTAAACAAACATTAGCAAATTTCTGGTGGCTGGCGAATACCCCTAAAACGTAGAATCAAATCCTGTTTACTTTTTTTCTTTCACTTTACTTTTAACTATTTGAGCTCAATTCTAGAACAATTAATTTTTTTAAATTATAAAAAAAATAATTTAACGATACCTTCAGTCGACTGAAAGAAAAAAGAGAAGAGAAGAGAAAAAAAAGAAAGGGATAAAATAAAAAAAAAGTTGGTCATCACTCGTCAGCCTCCGATAGCTCTCGGACTTCTGCGGGAGACATCTCTCAGCCCTTCCATCACACAAGGAAGCATCAGCGCTGGATCGGATAAGCAGTTGGCGGCTACCCGGGTCAAATCGGAACTCCTCCTCAAGTCATCCCCCTTCTTGGGAGAAAAAAACTTTTCACCCCCCGAATGCATGCGCGCCGGAAGGCAGGACGTAGGAAATAGTTCTTATCCACGCCTTTTCCTGACGCCGTAAAAATCAGTCCACAAAGCACAACTTTTCACATTTCGATGGGTTGTCAATTGTAGTATTTTTTTTTCTATATTGCGTAGCGCTGGGTTCTTGTTTGATTTTGAAGAGAACACTTGAAGACAGAGCAGCGCGCCGATAGCCGTCTTGTAACCTTCCGCGGGTCTCCTCTCGGGCTGGGCGAGGAATACGGAAAAGTAATGAAAATTCCTTTCCCCTGCGAATTCAATCTGTTTTCCCAACATCCTGGGAAAATGTTGCAATGCACAAGTAAAAAGAAATGGCAAAAGGGGAGGGTATCGAGTTACCCAGACATAGACTTGGGAAAGAAAGAAAACAGTTTAGGGAATACAGGATTTTAAGGACAGACAAAGGGGGTAACTTAGAAACTAATAATTTTTTATTTGTAAACTTGACTAAAATCCGCCAGCCGTCGCTCAGCCACCTTACTACATTTTAACTGTACCTACACACTTAAACACTTCTTTTAACATCAATAATTGTGATATAACAACATCCCCTTTGTATGACAAAAATTTTTTTGAACGTAGTGAAAAAAATTTTTTTTTTTTGGATTGAGAGCGCCTACCCAAAGAAAAAATGCAGAGTGGTAAGCTACCACGAACTCTCACTCTGAAAGTTGACAACCCATTTGCCCCCAGTCAGAAGTGACAAGTTCATGGGTGCTAGACCCCACAGAGCAGTCATGCGTCCACGGCTGTCTGTCCCAAAATTAACGGGATAGACGATCTCAATTTACAAATCACACACGCACCAAAAAAAGAAAAAAAACAGTTGAAAGCATTACACAAAGAGCAAGTCCTTCATTACAAAGAAAAAAAAATCAATACTTTTTACACACATATATAGTTTCAATGGGTACCGATATATACTAGTAGACACCTTGTATGCGACAAACTCATGATAATAAAATTAAAGAAAGAAAAAAAAAAAAAAAACAACGGCTTGCGCTGCTTAACTTACAAAATCGACACACTTAGTCATTCCACTACTAATTTCTGCATGCACTTCATATGTACATATACATAAAAATAACAAGACATCTCGCTACAAACGCAAAACTGTTACCACACGGTGTCTAGGGAAATTTTTCGGGAAAATTAATAGTCAGCATTAACACCGCAAGAGCGGAAACACGTCCAACACTTTCGCACTTGGGAATAGTGTGGAGTGTCCGGGCATTATGTAGCGCCACCGAAACTGTCACAATAGACACTACATAAATAAGCCAGACGCAACCCTTTCCCCAAGGGCACTAGAGTATACAAAAATCGGGAAAGTCAGAACATGCAGGGAGACCTGGCAAGCATGCATTGCCTTACAAGACATGGGACAACTAGACTACGTACAAGGGCACTGAAGCCTGGGCTGCATCTCACAAATTTGGGTACTTGCTTCGCTACCACCTTCCGTCCTTCGGCACTTTACCTTGGGAGTTGCCTCATGTCACGTCCTAGTTGCCCCCAGCGTTCCATCTTTTGACAGTTTAATGACACACAAAAAAAAACATAAGAGCTGACTATAGGTCGGGGCAACCGAATGTCAGAAAATCAATACACTCGGCGTAAGCTGACACACAGTATAAGTTACCCATCCCTGTACATACACCGCAGCGTGTGGTAACGCACAATTAAAAATTATACAATACAAACACATTATGAACACTATAAAACTCTTTTACTAACCCCTCTGAACTATCAACTGGCGGCAGCGGTTCCCCTCTTTGCGCGAGATCTGGTTACTATGTTTGATGGGGGTAAATTATCCCAACGGGTCCTTCTGACTGGCTGGTGCTGAGACCCCCTCGAATCATTAATTCCGCTTGTATGAGCTTCCCTTGGGACGGGCGAAACGGGTGAGCCTGCCCTGCTAATCTTTGCCGCACTGCGAAAAATTGGTCCTCTGCTGACCATTGTAGGAAACGAGCAATCTCCTCAAATTTACTTTTGAAACGCGCAAATGTGAAATGGGGGTCTGTACCCGTAAAAGTCGGAATCAATTCAAGATAACTTAGCAGCAAATCACGCCGCTGAAAAGTCATTGCACCCTCAACTTGTTGAGTTTCGTCGTCTTGTAATTCGTAGTGGCTAAGCTCGCCGATAGCTGAGGGGTTTGATTCGCCTGAATTTGGCATAACTCTAAAGTTTCTTACAAGTAGGGCAAAACTGGGATACAACTTACTCCCTCACGCACACATCACTTACCGCATTACTAAAACACCAGTACATAACCAAATTGTTCCCCCAAAATATTCGCGTACATAAAATACAATCAGATATAACACATTTCCCATGCAATTTATACAGTCCCCCAAAATACATATAAATACACACTAACACAAAACAAAATAATATATTTTTCACAATACTCAATTATACATTTCATATCTTATTTTAAACTATTGTCTCATTTACATTTAAATTAGTTTTCGCGGGCCAACATCGCATTGTGCCAAAACCCAGAAAGGGCACGACACCATTGTTATGTTTTATTCGTGGTTGTATGCTTAACTTATCTACTTAATTAAATTCTTTTCTCATAATTAACTTTCACTTTTAAGTTTTGCTGTGAAAAATGCCAGTGATCGTATATTAAAACATATCCCCATAACTAAATTATTTTCTCAAAACTAACCCCCCTTTAAGCTTTACTTAGAATAAAGTGCAACTTGTTGGCCCACCAAAAAGACAAACTCAAACATTCGCTACACACTAGAGTAGAGGCAAAATAATTCATTTATTTTAATTTCTATAATTTTAACATTTCTTCTTTTACAGTTTTTTCTAAATTTAATGACACACAATAATCTCCAATCATATTTTTTTTTTCACAAAATAAAACATTTAAACAAACATTAGCAAATTTCTGGTGGCTGGCGAATACCCCTAAAACGTAGAATCAAAACCTGTTTACTTTTTTTCTTTCACTTTACTTTTAACTATTTGAGCTCAATTCTAGAACAATTAATTTTTTTAAATTATAAAAAAATAATTTAACGATACCTTCAGTCGACTGAAAGAAAAAAGAGAAGAGAAGAGAAAAAAAAGAAAGGGATAAAATAAAAAAAAAGTTGGTCATCACTCGTCAGCCTCCGATAGCTCTCGGACTTCTGCGGGAGACATCTCTCAGCCCTTCCATCACACAAGGAAGCATCAGCGCTGGATCGGATAAGCAGTTGGCGGCTACCCGGGTCAAATCGGAACTCCTCCTCAAGTCATCCCCTTTCTTGGGAGAAAAAAACTTTTCACCCCCCGAATGCATGCGCGCCGGAAGGCAGGACGTAGGAAATAGTTCTTATCCACGCCTTTTCCTGACGCCGTAAAAATCAGTCCACAAAGCACAACTTTTCACATTTCGATGGGTTGTCAATTGTAGTATTTTTTTTTTCTATATTGCGTAGCGCTGGGTTCTTGTTTGATTTTGAAGAGAACACTTGAAGACAGAGCAGCGCGCCGATAGCCGTCTTGTAACCTCCGCGGGTCTCCTCTCGGGCTGGGCGAGGAATACGGAAAAGTAATGAAAATTCCTTTCCCCTGCGAATTCAATCTGTTTTCCCAACATCCTGGGAAAATGTTGCAATGCACAAGTAAAAAGAAATGGCAAAAGGGGAGGGTATCGAGTTACCCAGACATAGACTTGGGAAAGAAAGAAAACAGTTTAGGGAATACAGGATTTTAAGGACAGACAAAGGGGGTAACTTAGAAACTAATAATTTTTTATTTGTAAACTTGACTAAAATCCGCCAGCCGTCGCTCAGCCACCTTACTACATTTTAACTGTACCTACACACTTAAACACTTCTTTTAACATCAATAATTGTGATATAACAACATCCCCTTTGTATGACAAAAATTTTTTTGAACGTAGTGAAAAAAAATTTTTTTTTTTTGATTGAGAGCGCCTACCCAAAGAAAAAATGCAGAGTGGGTAGCTACCACGAACTCTCACTCTGAAAGTTGACAACCCATTTGCCCCCAGTCAGAAGTGACAAGTTCATGGGTGCTAGACCCCACAGAGCAGTCATGCGTCCACGGCTGTCTGTCCCAAAATTAACGGGATAGACGATCTCAATTTACAAATCACACACGCACCAAAAAAAGAAAAAAAACAGTTGAAAGCATTACACAAAGAGCAAGTCCTTCATTACAAAGAAAAAAAAATCAATACTTTTTACACACATATATAGTTTCAATGGGTACCGATATATACTAGTAGACACCTTGTATGCGACAAACTCATGATAATAAAATTAAAGAAAGAAAAAAAAAAAAAAAAAAAACAACGGCTTGCGCTGCTTAACTTACAAAATCGACACACTTAGTCATTCCACTACTAATTTCTGCATGCACTTCATATGTACATATACATAAAAATAACAAGACATCTCGCTACAAACGCAAAACTGTTACCACACGGTGTCTAGGGAAATTTTTCGGGAAAATTAATAGTCAGCATTAACACCGCAAGAGCGGAAACACGTCCAACACTTTCGCACTTGGGAATAGTGTGGAGTGTCCGGGCATTATGTAGCGCCACCGAAACTGTCACAATAGACACTACATAAATAAGCCAGACGCAACCCTTTCCCCAAGGGCACTAGAGTATACAAAAATCGGGAAAGTCAGAACATGCAGGGAGACCTGGCAAGCATGCATTGCCTTACAAGACATGGGACAACTAGACTACGTACAAGGGCACTGAAGCCTGGGCTGCATCTCACAAATTTGGGTACTTGCTTCGCTACCACCTTCCGTCCTTCGGCACTTTACCTTGGGAGTTGCCTCATGTCACGTCCTAGTTGCCCCCAGCGTTCCATCTTTTGACAGTTTAATGACACACAAAAAAAACATAAGAGCTGACTATAGGTCGGGGCAACCGAATGTCATAAAATCAATACACTCGGCGTAAGCTGACACACAGTATAAGTTACCCATCCCTGTACATACACCGCAGCGTGTGGTAACGCACAATTAAAAATTATACAATACAAACACATTATGAACACTATAAAACTCTTTTACTAACCCCTCTGAACTATCAACTGGCGGCAGCGGTTCCCCTCTTTGCGCGAGATCTGGTTACTATGTTTGATGGGGGTAAATTATCCCAACGGGTCCTTCTGACTGGCTGGTGCTGAGACCCCCTCGAATCATTAATTCCGCTTGTATGAGCTTCCCTTGGGACGGGCGAAACGGGTGAGCCTGCCCTGCTAATCTTTGCCGCACTGCGAAAAATTGGTCCTCTGCTGACCATTGTAGGAAACGAGCAATCTCCTCAAATTTACTTTTGAAACGCGCAAATGTGAAATGGGGGTCTGTACCCGTAAAAGTCGGAATCAATTCAAGATAACTTAGCAGCAAATCACGCCGCTGAAAAGTCATTGCACCCTCAACTTGTTGAGTTTCGTCGTCTTGTAATTCGTAGTGGCTAAGCTCGCCGATAGCTGAGGGGTTTGATTCGCCTGAATTTGGCATAACTCTAAAGTTTCTTACAAGTAGGGCAAAACTGGGATACAACTTACTCCCTCACGCACACATCACTTACCGCATTACTAAAACACCAGTACATAACCAAATTGTTCCCCCAAAATATTCGCGTACATAAAATACAATCAGATATAACACATTTCCCATGCAATTTATACAGTCCCCCAAAATACATATAAATACACACTAACACAAAACAAAATAATATATTTTTCACAATACTCAATTATACATTTCATATCTTATTTTAAACTATTGCCTCATTTACATTTAAATTAGTTTTCGCGGGCCAACATCGCATTGTGCCAAAACCCAGAAAGGGCACGACACCATTGTTATGTTTTATTCGTGGTTGTATGCTTAACTTATCTACTTAATTAAATTCTTTTCTCATAATTAACTTTCACTTTTAAGTTTTGCTGTGAAAAATGCCAGTGATCGTATATTAAAACATATCCCCATAACTAAATTATTTTCTCAAAACTAACCCCCCTTTAAGCTTTACTTAGAATAAAGTGCAACTTGTTGGCCCACCAAAAAGACAAACTCAAACATTCGCTACACACTAGAGTAGAGGCAAAATAATTCATTTATTTTAATTTCTATAATTTTAACATTTCTTCTTTTACAGTTTTTTCTAAATTTAATGACACACAATAATCTCCAATCATATTTTTTTTTTCACAAAATAAAACATTTAAACAAACATTAGCAAATTTCTGGTGGCTGGCGAATACCCCTAAAACGTAGAATCAAAACCTGTTTACTTTTTTTCTTTCACTTTACTTTTAACTATTTGAGCTCAATTCTAGAACAATTAATTTTTTTAAATTATAAAAAAAATAATTTAACGATACCTTCAGTCGACTGAAAGAAAAAAGAGAAGAGAAGAGAAAAAAAAGAAAGGGATAAAATAAAAAAAAAGTTGGTCATCACTCGTCAGCCTCCGATAGCTCTCGGACTTCTGCGGGAGACATCTCTCAGCCCTTCCATCACACAAGGAAGCATCAGCGCTGGTTCGGATAAGCAGTTGGCGGCTACCCGGGTCAAATCGGAACTCCTCCTCAAGTCATCCCCCTTCTTGGGAGAAAAAAACTTTTCACCCCCCGAATGCATGCGCGCCGGAAGGCAGGACGTAGGAAATAGTTCTTATCCACGCCTTTTCCTGACGCCGTAAAAATCAGTCCACAAAGCACAACTTTTCACATTTCGATGGGTTGTCAATTGTAGTATTTTTTTTTCTATATTGCGTAGCGCTGGGTTCTTGTTTGATTTTGAAGAGAACACTTGAAGACAGAGCAGCGCGCCGATAGCCGTCTTGTAACCTTCCGCGGGTCTCCTCTCGGGCTGGGCGAGGAATACGGAAAAGTAATGAAAATTCCTTTCCCCTGCGAATTCAATCTGTTTTCCCAACATCCTGGGAAAATGTTGCAATGCACAAGTAAAAAGAAATGGCAAAAGGGGAGGGTATCGAGTTACCCAGACATAGACTTGGGAAAGAAAGAAAACAGTTTAGGGAATACAGGATTTTAAGGACAGACAAAGGGGGTAACTTAGAAACTAATAATTTTTTATTTGTAAACTTGACTAAAATCCGCCAGCCGTCGCTCAGCCACCTTACTACATTTTAACTGTACCTACACACTTAAACACTTCTTTTAACATCAATAATTGTGATATAACATCTTGTTAGTTGCTACATTATTTTCAGCTTTAAAGCTAAGATATGGTTAGGTTCAGGTTTCTATTAATATTTACATATAGATATATTTATATACTAGTGGCCCCGTTGCTTGAAATCGAGAAAATTTCACTATATTTTCGGAATAACAAATATCGTTCTAACTTACGCAGAGCAATGCGCATTGAACTTTAGCATTTCAGTCTTTGCATCTAATTTATCAACTTTAACAAATTGTTACGAGCACTCAAACTGAACAGTCAAGTGGGTTTCTTATTAATGAGGAATTTTTTAACTTCTATCATAGACTCCTCTTCCATAGGCGGGGTTTTTCAGATTGCTCAATGTAGGAGTTAATTACCTAGAAGCAATGGATGCATGCATGGGTTGGAACAAGCAAGGAATACAACACATTGACCTTAAACATACATTTATTTGATAACCCAAATTTCAACTTACTATAGCTGATACTTACTATAGCAACTTACTATAGCACTTACTATAGCTGATGTATGCAGCGATGATGGTAGCATCGACGACAGGACCCCAGAATCATCTCCAGGATAGGAACATCTTAGCGGGATATTCGCACTTCTCCAAGACTCTGGGGCAGACGAGAGTCTCTATCATCTAACTCCTAGGAACCAAGTCTGAGATCTATCTCCTTCTTTTCCGATTCCTTCCGTCCTTAGCGAAGCTGTTGTCCGTTTACAGGGGGGCCATTCTGGCACGCCCCTCACTTTCATTGGGCAGTGGGCTGTTTCTCTTTCAGTGGTTCCTATCCCTAATTGGTTCTTTATTATACCGCCTCTGTCCATAGTCTATGTAGTACCTCCCCCCACATACGTTTATTTTGAAAAACAACTTTGATTCTTCTCATCTGGCGTTTTTACTGTGGGCCATAAAATAACGACTATCCATCTTGTAAAATTTAAACTTCAAATCGCTATCACTGGCCACACCGACAGCTATTCTTCTATTTTTTTATTGGTTTACAATCCTGTATTTACCCCTGCCTCTGCATCCTTTATAATACATTCTTTATTGTACACACACCGTGGGGAATTATACCATTTTCACTTCT
>OU015502.1:38516036-38568536 GCA_907164885.2 Dolomedes plantarius
AAATGGGGCGGCTTGTCTTGGATATTAGACACGAATGTACTCTTAATGAATAACGATTCCTTTACTTAAAGCACAATATTTTTGACACAGAATATGGAAGAACGAAACTAAAAGCCACATAACAACTAGAAAATCCTTTTTTAGATAGGCAAGGAGGTTAATTATAACCTCGAGCCAGATCACCACAGTGACGCAATGAGGTGGCTTATTACACTTTTCTTCTACATTGGGCATTCTCTGTACAGACGTCATTGGAAGGCCCGTGATCGCATGAGAATATTATTTTAGTTGATTTTCTTGTTTATGTATTTTCTATATTTAGTTCTCCTTTGCAGTTGTCTTTGACCTTTTTTTTCTGTATACCTATGAACCTTGTTCACCGGTTTCTGTATACGAAATAGAAAAAAATGTACAGTGAAGGTTTTCTTACCGGAAAACCCTCTAAACAGTCATATTTTGTTCAGAACCGATTAAAGACTCCACATAACTATTGTTATGGAAAAAAACTCTTTCGACGGCCGCACCTCAAACAGGGCACTTTCTTTGGAACCATTAACAGCCGCCATGTAGATGTTAAAATGTATATATATATATATATATATACATACACTGTAAAAATGAAATATGCACCCAGATCAGAAGGAAACGAGCTACTATCACGAAACTTAACATGTATGTAATGTATGAAGAGAAAAGCAAATGATTTTTAGTTCAAAAGAACAGACCATTTTAATAAGAAGATATGGCATGAAAAAGGTTACAAATAAATAAGTAGTAAATCCACATCTGGCAGCTATACAAGCCTAAACACGGCGTGTCATCGAATCAATGAGGCCACTTATGACCTCCTGCGAAAGATCATGTCATAATCTTTGCAACTGGGCAGTTAATTCACCAGTATTCCGGGAGGGCTGCAGTTGCCTTCCAAGCACGTCCGAGACGTGCTCTATTGGCGAGAAGTCTGGTGACATGGCAGGTCATGGCAGTACGTCATATCCTTGAAGACATTGTTGGGAGAGTCGCGCAGTATGTGGACGAGCGTTGTCTTGTTGATAAATGGCACCTGGGTGACTTGATAGCATAGGCAGTATAAGCTGGCGTTAAAATCTCGTCCACGTAACTGCATGCTGTCAAAGTACGTTGAAGGACGACTAGAGGTGATCTACGATCCCCTCTAAATCGACAATCACTGATCGTGTGTCCCAACAAATCGCCCCCCCACACTGTCACACCTTGTGTAATCGCCGTATGCCTCTCGACAACAAATGCCGAATCGGACCGGTGGCCTGGCCGTCTCCACAGTCGTATGCGCTGTTCATCAGCATTCAGACTAAATCAGGATTCTTCGCTGAAGATCACACGCCTCCAGTCAGTCACACTACAGCTTGCCCGAGGTCGGCAAAAATCCAATCGACACGCCTATCATGTGGGGTTAATGGTAGGAGTCATAATGGACGTCGGCCAGTCGTGTCCAAATGGTTTCCCTTGATACCACCAAATGCGTGGAAGATGGTAAATGGCGTCGAACCGATTCTAGCGACGTTGTTGGTGCGGACGTGACAGCTCTTAGGATTGCGCGATCCTCGTGCGCATTTGTGTTCCTGGGACGCCCTGCTCCTTCGCGACAGTAGATTATCCCTTCCGTGATCCATTGTTGCCAACACACGAGCAACTACCATGTCGCTACGACCGAGGTGGCGGCCGATACGCCTGTTCGACCAACCTGCTTATCTGAGGCCTACTATACGCCCATTCCAACAATTATTCCTACTGTCGCCGGTAACGTCTCAGAGGCATGTCTAATCACAATACCGTCCATCGAAGTCGAAAGATTTGTTTGAATAACCCTATGGCACGAGCAATTATATTTTTAAACTCTCCCAGTTGCGCATCTCATATGCGCATAGCGCGCTTACCCTTGTCTCATTGGAGTCTAAATTTTAATCATTTGAATATCTCTTACCTGAGTACATTCCTGCCAAGTTTCGCGATAGTCGCTCGATTTCTTCTGGGTGCATATATTTTTTTTTGACAGTGAATATATATATATACACTGCTGGCCACCCAAATTGCAACACCAAGAAAGACAAGAGATATCACAACAAAATTTATTTTGTAGATAACATGTTGACTAAGTATCAAATGATTAAATTTATAGACTTCTGTGAAGTGTGGTTCCTGCCAAAATCAGTAGCCAGAGTAGCAGCCATTGTTGGAGATCACCGCTGCCACACGCCTCGGCATTGATTCAAAGAGACTTTGGATAAGTTCTTGGGGTACAGCAGACCAAGCAGCTTCCACACGTTGCCAAAGTTGATGTGCTGTGGCAGCTGGGGATGGAATCTGGGTCAATCGTAGAGCAACCATGGACCACATGTTTTCTATCGGCGAAAGATCCGGAGAGCGAGGCGGCCAGGGAAGCAATTCAATCTGGCGATTGACGAAGAGCCGTTGGACAATGCGTGCCACGTGTGGTCGCGCATTATCCTGTTGAAATATGGCTGTGGGCAAGCCCTAAAGGTAAGGAAGGACAACTGGCTCCAACACCTCGGAGATGTAGCGCTGGCTGTTTAAAGTACCGGCAATGCGTACTAGAGGTGTGCGAGGGTGATACCCAATACCGCCCCATACCATAATACCCGGTGCAGGACCAGTGTGGCGGTGCATAACGCAGCTGTTCAGCATCCTCTCTTCACGGTGTCTCCAGACTCGAAAGCGACCATCGTGGTGTTGCAGACAGAAGCGTGACTCGTCAGTAAAGACAATTTCATTCCATTCTGCCGTCCACATCCTTCTGTCATCGCACCATTGGCGGCGGAGACGTCTGTGGTTCTGCGTCAAGGGTAGACAAAACAATGGACGTCTTGCGGACAGACCACTCTGCTGTAAACGGCGTCGAATGGTACGCGCAGACACTGGATGATGCGTTACAGACTGCTATGGTTCGTGATGTGACTGAGCGATCCGTCACTGCCATGCGCATAATTTGCCTGTCATCACGTAAAGTGGTGCGCTGAGGTGGATGCGATCGAACACGCCGGTCCGTCGTACCCTCCTGTATCCAACGATCACCTATCCGCATTACAGTTGTTTGGTTTCGTCCAACACGACTACCGATTTCCCTGAAAGATAATCTACAATCTCGGTAGGCCAATATCCTTCCTCTGTCGAACTCGGATACTTGATCAAAAGATGATCCCTGTTTTCGACGAGGCATAATTGATCGTTTTTTTTGAAAAAACCACAAGAAAAACACAATTGCCGCACTTGAAATCGTCGAAATATCCAAGCCTTAAATATCGCTTTGAAGTGGCGCCACAGGCGCGCGTGACGTGCGTCTGCGCTGAAATTCTAATCATTTGCATATCTCACCTCCGCTGATGCATGTTGTAAATTTCATGTTATTTGCATGTTTCCTTCAGGGTGTTGCATTTACAGTGGCCAGCAGTGTATATATATATATATATATATATATATATATATATATATATATATATACAGTGGAATCTCGATCGATCGATTTTGGAATCATCGTTTTCCCGTATGTATCGGTCATTTCATCCAGTCCCAGCGATCATATTGCTTTGTTATGTTCCCGCATCTATCGTTTTTCCGCATTTATCGTTCATTTCAGTCGGTCCCTTGAAAAACGATGGATCGAGATTCCACTGTATATACATAAATATATACATTAAGAATATTCTATTATATTCCCTAAATGGGAGTTAAGACGGATTGAGATAATTTTTTCTGCTTTAAAAGATAAGCAATTGAACTGAAATTTAGAGTCGAGGACACGCTTATTGCTTTTAAATATAATTTACAATGCTTTCTGCAAGAAAGCACGTATTAGATAAAAGTCTTCTGAAACTACTGTAAATTATAATAGCAACTGAAAATTTTAAATTTTGATGCATATTACAGACAGATTACTTTCCTAAACTCTAATGAACGAAAATTTATTCGAAATTCTTAAACAATTAGCTTTAGCTAAAAACATATAAATATTTAGTTATTATATAAATAAATATATATATATATATATATATTTATAAATATTTAGTTATTATATAAATAAATAAATATATATATATATATATATATATATATATATATATATATATAACGTCTCTTGAAAACATTGTTCAATGATAGATTTTTATTTCTGTATTATTCTGCTACAGTTCTGCGCTAGTTCAAAATTGATGGAGAATTTGCTTTAGCTAAAAGGAAATAAATGTTCCATTAATATCTCCTCTTTAGAGAGATGAATAACTTGCATAATGTGTCCAAATTATGTAAGAGCTTGATTACTCTGTCTCCGTTTCTTAATTTCTCGCGCAATTTTGCCGGATAGTATGATTGTATATATGAATCGCTTTAATTATTTTTCGCGTATTTTCATTTTATCCTGTTAATTAATCCCGATCAAAAACAAAACAAATTACTTTTCTGAAAGCTAAAATTCCCCTCTGCGTTCAATTAAATGCATTTTCTGTTTTAGTAAAGTTATTGAATATGCTGATAAAAAAATGTAGAAATAGTGCCTAAGGTTACATAATTATGACGTTCTCAAGGATAAATAAAAATTAGAAACACTGTTGCTCGCTTTAGTCAAATTTAAATTATATTATTCCTTCTGTTTTATAGACTTATGTTTCGTATGGACTTGTATTAATATTATTATGTGTTTTAAATGTAAGTATAACTGCTGTGTTATAACTGTAAGAATTGTTTATGCTTTTTTGCTTCAGTTTGCTAATATATTTGCCACTTTAACCAACCAACTCTCTCTCTCTCTCTCTCTCTCTCTCTCTCTCTCTATATATATATATATATATATATATATATATATATATATATATATATATATATATATATATATATATATATATATATATATATATATGTGTGTGTGTGTGTGTGTGTGTATGTATATATATATATATATATATATATATATATATATATATATATATATATATATATATATATATATATATATATATATGTGTGTGTGTGTGTGTGTGTATGTATATATATATATATATATATATGTGTGTGTGTGTGTGTATGTATATATATATATATATATATGTATATATATATGTATATATATATATATATATATATATATATATATATATATATATATATATATATATATATATATATATATATATAATTTAATGATTTATCCCAGAGTTTGATCGTTACAAAGTGAAGAGGTCAATACGGCGTTGGTCCAACTCTGGCGTGGATGGCATAGATAAAGTTCGGGATGGTGTCTTGGGGGATTTCTTTCTAAATTTGTCTCCAACTGTCGGGCTAAATCGGCAACATTCCGGGATAGTTGCAATTGCCTTCCTATCACGTCCCAAATGAGATGTATGGGGTTAAGATTGGACAACCTAAGTGGTTGATAACGACGAATCCGATGCTGCGACAGCTGATCTGACAATCACTCTGATTTCCGGTTCTGTTCTGGTCCTAGGTCAACTGCTGCCGTCCTGACGCTTAAATCTGCCGTTCTTGACCCATTCATGCCAGCATCGTCTAATCGCTGTATCGCTATAACCCAGATGTCGACCGATTCTTCGAATTGCCCAATCAGCTACTTTCAATCCGATGAAACAACCTCTATGAGACTCAGAAATATTCTCTTAAAGAGCAAGAATCCTTCGTGGAGACATTGTTACAGTCAACGTGAGATATCCGAAGTCGAAATACTACAGAAATGTTGAACATCAGATTGAGAATCACTCTCAATATGCGCAGTTGGAGCTCCCGCTATTCATTCATTGGAAACCAAGTTTTAATCAATGCATGTTCGGTTGAAATATCTCGGCAGACAAAATTTCATAACAATACGAAAACTCCTTCTTGGTGAGTCAAAATTTTTGCGTTAGAATGCATATGTATATATGTATATCTATCTATCTATCTATCTATCTATCTATCTATCTATATATATATATATATATATATATATATATATATTAAGCACTTTAATTATTTTGGCGTACTTTCCATTTATCCTGTTAATTAATCCCGATCAAAAACGAAAATAAAATTCTGAAAGCTAAATTTTCCACTTTTCGTTCAATTAAATCCATTTACTATTTTAGTACAGAAATTCAATAAGCTGATAAAAATATGTTTAAATAGTGCCCAAGGTTACATATTTATGATTAACTCAAAGATAAATAGAAATTAGACAAACATTTTTGCTCGCTTAATCAAATTTAAATTATATTATTGCTTCTCTGTAACAGACATCTATGTCTAGCAAGGAATAGTATTAAAATTATTTGACCGTGTTATAACTAATAGTAAAAATTGTTATTTTTTCTTGCTTCAATTTACTAATATTATATCACTTTCTTAACATATTTGTTTTTTAACTATATCGGTACACACACACAGACACATATATATGTACGTATATATATATATGACACGGAGCGTGTTTTGCTCCCGTGTTTAAATATTATTCCTGCAGTCGTCATATTCTTTAATTAGTTGGGTGAGTGACAGGGAATGGATCACAAGAAAGTCAACTACTTTTTAATCCTTATTTATTGCGTTCTTGAAGTAACCACGCTCCAGGGTACTTTCTCCCTCACAGCCATTTTGTCGACCTACCCGGCAAAACTGCCGCGAGCTTCCGCTCTCAACGAAATTCCCATCCACTCTACCGCCCAAACTTAATTTCCTCCGAGCTCCTGCTGCACGGCGCATGTGCAGACCTCAACCTTGGCCATCTGGACCCTTATTATTGCTGATCGTACAGTTTAACTTCGCGCCCAAAGACCTGTACCTTTCTAAAAATAAATCCTCTCGCCTAGAATTCTTCGCTTTCCGCTCAAAGTCGCTTTTAAAGGATGATTCCCCACTGAAAAATACGCGCGCTTTGTAAATGAAATGTTAGATTCTTATTATTTTAAACCCCCTTTCCCCGTACTTCTCAAATATATTTTGACAGTTCAGTTATGTTTTGAAACCCCCCCGTCCCTCTGAAGGTGTGCACACAAAGAGTAGCTAATTCTCTGGAGCACGTCCCCAGAAGAGAAAAACAAAGTTAATTCCAGAACTTAAATAAACCCATTGGAAAATGCTGAGTGGGGCTGCAGTCCCTAGTCAACAATTTCCCAACAAAACCCATCAATTAATTTCTAAATTTTTCCTCTGAAACCCCTACATTACTTTTCTATCTATTCAGGATGACCTGGAGCAGTAAATTTTTTAAAATACAGTGCATATTCATAACAGTTTACATCGAAATGGTCTTGCATCTTGAAAAGAAATATATGTAATCATTGGTTAGTAGAAACAATAGGAAAAACATAGAGGTATTATCTGAAAAATCTCACTTAACATACAAAAATATATCACATAAACACACTAAAATATTAATCACAATTTTCACTGGTTACTTGGACGGTTATTAGAGTTTATAGATAAGTCTCTACCTTACCAGATGCTTACTCTGATCCTGAGTGGAGAATAATTTGACAGTCCTGCAATCTGTCCACTCACTCTCACAATCTTAAACAGTTCCAATTTCAATCAGTTACAGATGCATTTAATTTATTTACATAAAATCAGGAAGGAAATATGAAGTATACATGAATGAAAATAACTTAATGATGAAAAAAGCCATGGTCGACTATCATGCGTGGCCCCTGAAAAAACTCAGAGACATCACATATTAATAATTGAAAAATACAGATTTTATCAACATATTATATTACAAAATCACTTTACAAAATAAACTTCTACAGATTCTATCAACACTTAAATTCAATTTCCCATGGGATAATTTTTCTCATATTCTTAATTTTCAGCATTATTATTACATAACATCATCTCATTTTAACCTAGATTACAAGAAAAGCGCTTTTTAATACCCGAGTTATGATACACACAAAATTTCACAATAATTTTACAATTTATCTACAAATCAATTCACCCTTAGCAAAATATAAATATAATTGACACTTTTTTATTATAAAATTCACAATGATAGATACATTATGTTAAAACACATTAGACTTTCTGATTGGTTGTGTATAGTTGGGTCAGACGAGAGCAGGTTCAAAATTTTCCCACAGTCTTAACCACAACAATGGTTTAAGTAACAAATCTTTGTTGTCACATTCGGTTGTTGGCTCAGAAGATCCAAAACATCACAAACAATAGTTTTCTAGTAGAAAGTTTAACCAAGATAGTTTCTTTTTAAGTATTTTATTAATTAATTTTAATTTAAGACAACACACAAAGTTTCAAAAAAGGTGTTAGGCACCCAACAAGTAAAATCAATTAAGAAATGGATCTCTGAGTTAGGAAGTTTGGTCATATTCGGGAAGATATAAACACAGTTCAGCACATTATACAAATAAAACATTGCAAAAATGGTAACAAAACATTTCAAAATAATCTAAAAATTAGGTTTAGCCAAAGTTCTTTCATTAGTTACTAAATTTCAATTCGAAACACACAATTGTCAAAACCCAATGAATTCAATACAAATCATATTCTAGTTTAATTTCACAATATCATCAATTCTAATTTTTTTAAATTTTATTTACTCACTAGCTGAAAACCCGCGCTTCGCTACGGAGTACATTCAAATTAAATACAACGGTCAACGTATGCAATTTATGCCAAAAAATAAATACATATATCTATACTTATATATAAAGAGAGAGAGTGATTTTTGGACGTGGAGGGTAATCTTCAGAACCACTGTACCCATTTGAAAAATTCTTTCACTGTTTGAAAGGTACATTATTCCAGATGGTCATAGGCTATATATTATGTATATCTAATCAGTAGAAATAAAGTTAGGGGCTTAATCCTAACAATCTCCATTGTTACCGCTACTGTCCTCTACCGCTTTTTGTGCCGAAGTCTTCAACGATCCTTAGCGTGGTGCTATCTATACTTATATATAAAGAGAGAGAGCGATTTTGTACGTGGAGGGTAATCTTCAGAACCACTGTACCTATTTGAAAAATTCTTTCACTGTTTGAAAGGTACATTATTCCAGATGGACATAGGCTATATATTATGTATATCTGATCAGTAGAAAGAAAGTTAGGGGCTTAATCCTAACAATCTCCATTGTTTCCGCTACTGTCTTCTACCACTTTTTGTTCCGAAGATTTCAACGATCCTTATCGTGGTGCTATCGCGGTGGGCTTCTGTTCTGACTCTAACGGTTCGAACCTAGCCGTTCTCCGGCACGCCTTTTTCTTTTAAAAATTTATTTTAATTATTAACTAACATAAAATTAATTTAAGGTATTATTTAGGTTATTATTAAGGTAAGAAAAAGATTTACAATTTATTGGCTATCAACTGGAAATTTATTGGTATAATATTTTGTTCAACCCCGACAAAGTCGGGACGGGCCGCTAGTTTATAATAAATGCAATGATCAATGTATACAATTGATGTAAAATATATATCTATCTATATATATATATTTATAAAAAAATCGTAAGGGATATGCATTTTTTTTTTGTATAATATCCAATCATCTGCTGCATTAGAAAGAGAAAAAAATATATTTTTTGTCTATTTAGTTGTTACGCACGTGACGATAAATTTATTGAAAGTACCAGAAAAAGAAATCACGTGATCAGCATTTAATACATTAAATTCTAAAAATTAATCTTTAAAAATTCACCAAAAATCAGGAAATGGAGGTAAAAATTCGAAAAAAATTTCATTTTGAAGGAATTTTTATGATCTTTCTCGTGATATAAATTTTATAACCCTCAATGTATTATTTTAAATGCAAACGTAAAAAAAGTTTAAAAAACAGCTTAAAAATTTAATTTAAAATATCTAAGAAGAATTTTTGAAAAATCTTTCTTAGTGCACCCCTACACTATTAGAAGAATCGCCATGCAAAATTTCAGCCCTTTAGGTCCAGCGGTTTGGTCTGTGCGTTGTATGTCAGTCAGTCAGTCAGTCAGTGAATGAATGAGCCAGTTACGGAACTGTTTTATATATATAGATTATAGAAGTATAGATACACATTGGTATCTCAAAATTAGAGTAAGAGATGAAATAAAAATACAAAAATAAAAAAAGAATTTTAAGTAAAGAATGTTTTTTTAATTATTTTAAGCACCTAAAATAATATTCAAATTAATATTACGTTACTTAATAATTGTGTTCACGGCCGCCATCTTGGATTTTTTTGCTCCAACTTGGCGATTTTACCGTGTTTTGAGGAGTGGAAAATTTCTCGCCAATGTGTTTTAAGCGGTGTTTTCAAAAAGCTGGACTTTGAATTTTTTTAGCTTTTTTAATAAAAACCACCTGTTTAAATTATGAAACTTAGAAAAATTTTTGAAAAATCATTTAAACGTTGGACTTAGATTTAATTTTGGGTTTTTGATAAAAACCACTTTTTTGAAAAAATCATTCTCAAATATTGGAAATTTTGGGTTTTTCTTTTAGCTTTTTTAATAAAAACGACCTTTTTAAATTGTGAAACTTAGAAATATTTTTGAAAAATCATTTAATCGTTGGACTGAGATTTTTTTTTGTCATTTTTAATTAAAAACTACCTTTTCAAATTATGATCCATATGAAAAATTTGGTCAAATGAATTTTACTTACAGATAAAATTTCAATGCCATCTATTCAGTTTGCCCTAACTCTTTGACTAATAGCAATGAATCACCAAAATATTATGCCAATATATTGTTAATTAGAAAAAAAAATACAGCATTTTCGTACCACCTAAATAACTTGCAATTTAAAAATTATCTAAAATTCAGCTTTGAAAAATGTAAAATAATTATGAACCCATAAATTTATGGTGAGTAACCAGATGCACTTTTTTATTTTTTTATTTATTTATTTGGTTAGGGCATTGTGGTAATGAAATTTTGCTTCAGATTTGACCTTAACCAAATATTTGGTGCATACAATAAAATTGGGACAAGGATTATTTGACCATTTATCCTGCTGTGTTGGAAATAAGAAAAAAAAACCTTTTCCTAAACCAATAACTTAACCTTAACTAACTTTTTACTTAGGTTCCTGGGGAGAGAGAAGTTGAACTTCAGTTATTTAAATTTATTTGTAATCCACTACAACTTGGAATTATAAACTATTTTAAAATATATTGTATTTAAAATGTATACTGTATTTTACATTTTACGAAAAAATGATAGCAGATAATTTTTACTTCAAATAAATGAAATGGTGTATCATTATAGTATACTAATTGACAATCGATAAACAAAATTAAAAGCAACTTAAATTTAATAAGTTAACGAAAAACTGATAATGGATTAAACAATTTTCAACAAAAAGACTCTTAGTTTTAAAAATAATTTACTCTTTTGAGTATAGTCAATTTGACTCAGATTTCCAGGTCAAGGCCAAGATCTGACCTAAAATTATTATACTGTAATTAAAAGATCACACCAGAAATAACTGTTTCATCTTAAAATTAGAGAATTTGACATTGGGTTATTTTTACCAGAACGCAATAATTATCGCCATGCGAAATGCGCCAAACCCTGGCGGAAAAATCCAAGATGGCGGCCGTGCACACAAATCTATAGTATCCCCCCTAACTTTATTTCTACTGATCAGATATACATAATATATAGCCTATGTCCATCTGGAATAATGTACCTTTCAAACAGTGAAAGAATTTTTCAAATAGGTGCAGTGGTTCCGGAGATTAACCTCCACGTACAAAATCGCGCTCTCTCTTTATATATAAGTATAGATAGATTAACATTCATAATTTTATAATTTAAATTCTTTTACTTGTAATTCGCACCAAACTCTTCTCTTAATTTCCCCCCCCCCTCCCCAAGAAAATTGTGCTTGAAACAAAATTATTTTAATTTAAACTCATTATGTGGATGAATATGCCTTAACCTGGTTGAATGCACAATTTCAGTCTTTTTCCCAGTGTATTGGTTTGGTTTATCAATTTCAAAATTAACATTAGAAAGCTGGCTTAAAATTGTATAAGAGCCTAAATAAGGTGGATCTAATTTTCTAGAATTTGGATATTTAAATTCTTCATACATCACTAAGTCACCAATTTTAAAATTTCACTGTACAAAATGTCCATCACATCTCTGTTTATTAATTATTTCTTAACATTTTTTGATAAGGCTTTGCAAAAAATATACCACAGAAATTCAGAATGACAATGTAAACATAAAAGCACTAGAATTGACACTAAATATTATTTTTCACTTGTATATATAACAGCATGACCTACTAAAGCACTAATATATAACCAATCTACATTTTAACATCTTCCTCAATTTTGAATTGCACTAAAATCTCATAATACACATAAAAATCACTAGTAGCAGAAAAAGTTAAATATCACTCAATGAAATTAATACATACACAAATAAGGTCATTAAGATTTATAAAAAATAGTTAATTAGAATTTGAATGTATGGAATCAAATTTCAAAATTATTTACACTACTCAAAACAGTTTCTTTCTCAATTTTTTTGTTTATGCACCTTTCATCATCTTTCTTTTGCTAACTAAAAACTCTCACCAATATGGGAATTGAAGGAAGCATGTAAAACTGCTTATGCTTGTTCAAAACTTATAAATCCTTCACTTAATTGTTAAAATATGTTTAATTACTCACATTTTATTTCAATATTACTTCTACAATCCTAACATTCTCAAATTTAAAACACATCAAAATCCCTCATTTTATAACAATGAAAAGAAAATACTACTATAATATCCATGCCTTATTTTTTTTTTAAAAATCACATATCAATATTATTTTAATCACTACATTAAAAACACTCAAAATATATTTTATTAAATTATAACTCAAAAACATTTCGCCTTCAAAACTCAATTTAAAAACTTTAACTTACCCCTATGTCTTTTACTCACTTTATAATTTTTTTTATCATCACTTTTCTGAAACCACTATTCGAATTAATTAGAAACCGAAATCTTCAGTATGTTTTTCTTATTTACACGTGTAATCGTCTTAAGGTCCTTGGCGGTATTTATCGAAAATTCTTTGATGTTCAAGAGCCTTTTATACTTCGGTTTTATGTCCCGATATTGTTCTGGGATTTTGTATACTGTTGTCGGAGAGTTTATTTCCCCAGGATTAGTCCAAGAAGCTAGATGAAATTTTTTTTGCGAAAGAGTTATAAAAATGCTGTCTCGTCTTCATTAGTGAGTGAACCAATTTAAAGTTTCACGCAATTTTTCGTCTATCATATCCAACAGAGTATTTTTAAGGATTTCTGCAATCGGAAAATTTTCTTTTGTCAATTTCATAACGGTCCTTTTTCGTTCACAGCAGTCTCTTATTTTATTCTGACGAGTTTTCCGGTATCGTGAGGGAGGAATTCTGGTTTCCATGTAGAAATCACAATGTTTTTTTGTCTTTCTTTTCCAGTTCAAAATCATCTTCACCATCGAATTAGAACTTACGAAATTGTAGGTGATGAGTTTTCAATCGTTCTCGAGCACACCCTGAGAAATATTCAGCGGCTTGGTCGTTTCGCCCATGACGTCGATCCACACGCGGCTAACGACACGAAGCGTGTTTTGCTCCCGTGTTTAAATATTATTCCTGCAGTCGTCATATTCTTTAATTAGTTGGGCGACTGGCAGGGAATGGATCACAAGAAAGTCAACTACTTTTTAATCCTTATTTATTGCGTTCTTGAAGTAACCACGCTCCAGGGTACTTTCTCCCTCATAGCCATTTTGTCGACCTACCCGGCACGACTGCCGCGAGCTTCCGCTCTCAACGAAATTCCCATCCACTCTACCGCCAAAACTTAATTTCCTCCGAGCTCTGCTGCACGGCGCATGTGCAGACCTCAACCTTGGTCATCTGGACCCTTATTATTGCTGATCGTACAATTTAACTTCGCTTTTAAAGACCGGTACCTTTCTAAAAATAAATCCTCTCGCCTAGAATTCTTCGCTTTTCGCTCAAAGTCGCCTTTAAAGGATGATTCCTTCTGAAAAATACGCGGTCTTTGTAAATGAAATGTTAGATTGTTATTATTTTAAACCCCCTTTCCCCGTACTTCTCAACTATATTTTGACAGTTCAGATGTGTTTTGACATATATATATATATATATATATATATATATATATATATATATATATATATATATATATATATATATATATATATATATGTTGTATCCCGTCTCTTTCGCCTTACCTTTCAATCATTTGTTTGCCTGTGTGACGTCTAGATGTCTGCCGATAAAGTTTCGCCACAACTCCAGAGGAGAAACCTTAGCCCCGAATTAAGACATCATCAATTTTGTATTCCCGCTTGACCAATTCCTGACTGATGACGGCCCACTACACCCACTACCATCACACCAGGTGCAGGGCCCGTATGACGTTATCGAATGCAACCAGGCCACGTGATTTCTCCTCGGTGCCTCCAGACTCGGATACGTCCATCATGATGCTGCACGCAGAACCGGGACTCGTTTGAAAAGATGACGTGGTGCCACTCCTGTAGCCAGTTTTGTCGTTGGGCGCACCACTGTCGCCGCGCGTCTCTATGCTGCAGTGTCAAGGGTAGCCGTAATATAGTCGCCGTGTAGACGGTCCGTGATGCTCCAGACGTCGTCGCAATGTCCCTGTGGATACTTGTCGTGCTCCAAACAAGCCCATTTCCTGACACAAAGTCTGTGATGTGGCTGTACGATCCTGCAAGGCCGACATGAGAACATGTCTGCCCTCTCGGGTGTTAGTGGAGGGAGACCGTATAGATCCTTCATGGTCTACAGAATAACCCTCCTGAACCTATTGATTCCATATTCGCATGACTGTCGTTGGATTCTGACCAATGCGAGCATCAATATCGCGGAACGATAAGCCGCACTCCCGATAGGCTACGATTCTACCGCTATCGAATTCCGACGCGTGCTGGTAACCGTTTCTCCTTCTTACACGAGGCATAACAAGATCTTCCCACAAACAAGTAACATTCAAATGTGATTTCCGAATGAGAAACCGGCTGCGTAACTTTTCTTTTATACAGAGTTTGAGATGTCGTTTCTTACTCATTCGTCGTTCGTTTGCGATCAAATGTTAATCATTTGCATATCCCAGCATCTTCTTCCTTTCATGCGAATTTGACGTTTGTATCATCCCTCCTTCGTGGCGTTGCAATTTTAATGGCCAGCAGTATATACAAATTTTTACTTTAAATTAAATTTCAAAAACTTAAACAATAACTTTATTACCTGCTTCGTATATTTGCCTTTAATTTCAAATTCATAAAATTACCTTGAAATAAAAGCGAGTCAGACGTAAGTGATGTGACTTTCGGATTAGAATATGACTGAAGTATGTTTTGTAGAAGTCCTTGAGACAATATAGTATCAGCAAACATTTGTTATCTCTGTTTATTCAATAGGAAAGATAAAAGATCTCGTTATCAAGTGTCAATTTTATCACTGTAGTATCGGGTTATTCTAAGAGAGGAAACATATATTGCCATTGCAATAAAAATTTGGCAGACACTGTATACCTGTTCATGAAATTGTAGTAAAATAAACTGTTAAACTTTTTTAATCAAATTTTTTATATACTGCGATTTTAACTATCAAATTTTCCTTTAACTTCAATTAGTTTAATGCATTATTGTACTATTTTTTACGTAGTCTGCTAAAAAGTTTTCTCCAAAATAAATAAAATTTCAAATTTATTAAATATGTTAGTTTTATTAATATAGTAATATAAATTTTTTTATTTGTGCTGTCTACTAAAGGAGTTGAAAATTTTATCTGCTAACGTATCATTTGTAAAGAAAATTGCATTATTGTTTGCGAAGATTTACTTTTGATAACTAATTTTTTACTATGTTCTCTGACAAATAACGAGCTTAATTATAGAATAAATATTTCTTATACAAGTTAAAGCAATACAATCTAAAGATCCTACTCATATTTTTCTGCTATTTGATATTTATTAAGAGTACATGACAGTTATTTTGTTGTTGTTGTTATTGTCGCTTATGCCACTTGACTGACAACAAGTCCCGAAGGCTAAGAGCGATGAAGCGTGGCTATGAAGCGATGAAGCTATGAAGCTATGAAGCTATGAGCGATGAAGCTATGGGCGATGAAGGTGCGGCTTCTGTTTTGACTGGCATCACAAGGGTCCGACTTGGCCAAAAGACCAGTCCCGTAATTTTGAACCGAGTCAAGTGACGAGACCAGAACACTTGACCCCGCACCTCCAGAGGCAATTTTGAGAACTTGGAGGACATTGCAGCCACGACAGATTTTACCTGCACCAGCCGCCATTAGTGTACACGACAGTGGATTTGTTTACGACGAGCATCGAACCAGTGACTTTCAGTTATTCTATACAGTGCAACATTTGCGAAAATTCCTAGATTCTGAACAAAAAGAAAAACAATAACCCCAAAACACAGTACTGGAATAGAATTCCAGCAGATATGCAGAGGGAGGTTCAGAAATGGCTATAAAGATGCGCGGAAATTGCATACGTCGGAAAATAACGCATAAAAAGAGCGTATCTCGCTAACATGAACGGTGTCGACTATTTCTTTTTTTTCCAGATGTTGTCGATCCTTTAGTTTTAAGTTCGCGGTTTCTTGACGATGAATCCGAAGACCCTATGAAATATTTATCGTTCCAGATAAGATGATAAGGCTTTAAAGATACGAGTTGGTCATGCTGCAGCTTCATTTGGCTTTTAGTTTAGCTGCAGTGGTATTTCTTAGAGAGAGACGTCGAACGTAAACGTCAGAGCCACCGAGTTCGGGGGTATGAATGAAAACGGGTGATACAGGGATTGTTAGAAACTTTCTATTAGCAATAAACAATCTTGGTTAAAAATCGATATTGGTAATCGATCTTGGTAAAAATCGATATTCGGTAACGGAATCTCGATTTCCACTAGGCGTAGATGACCGAAAATTCTTGCTCAGAGAAGGGTTAACCAACAAGATAAAAACACGCCGTTTTGTGACTGTATTGTGAGGGAAGCGTTTGATCCATGATTTCGAAAATATAAAACCGTGAGCTACCTGGAAATTCACCAGTTTTTCGTTTCTAAAAAAATCTATGGAAAGTTAGTTGTTCGTGGCAATCTAACAGCAGCGTAGACATGTGCTGTAACCGATTTCGTTGTCAGTTTTACAGTAGAAATATAGGTACATTAATTACTATGCTAATAAATGCCACACATAACCCGCGTTTCCTAAGACTGCTTTCGTGGATTTGGTAACTACGGGTAGCATTTTTTTATTTTACTTTATAAACATCGTTAATATTACAACTGAGATTATAATGACACTTTGAAATAGTGCAAAATACCTTAATTGAGCAGAACAGAGGATTTTTTAAAAAAAATTTCCAATGGCAAGCAAAATGTAAAGAATGCAGAAATTAAATAGAAAGCAAAAGTAAAACACAATAAAATCAAAAAGAGAGAAAGGAAAATCAGTATTTGCTCAACAGTCCTCTCGTTCGCCAATACTGCTTGGACTTGTATCTCCAGCATAAAGAGCTGGGCAGCGGTGCTAAGGGGGCGTCCATTAATTACGCGAGGTGATTTTGGCGATTTTTCGACCCCCTCCCGCCCCTGGTGAGATGTCGTGAGATTTGCCTCGACTCCCTCCCCCCCCCTAATCTCACATGAGATTTTTCAAAATGCGTATTTTTAGTGTAAAGACGTTAATCTGTGCTTGATTGCGTTGGATTTATTTAAAAAAACATAATTTGCTTAATTATTTTTATTTAAGACTAGTTAAGAGTAGTATTTAAGAATACTAAGAACGTAGTATAGAATCAAAGTGAGAAAATCGAACAATAAAATACTTAAATAGGGACTACTAAAATTCGTAAAAGAATATTCATTCTATTTCAGTCCACGGGGACTCATGCGTATTAAAATTCCAAGAGTGACTACTGGAACTATTGTGTAGGATTTAGCCATATTTTAGTGTAGAAACATGTTTTACTTAATATAACCCAGTTTTCTCGCAATTTTACACTGTTTCTTGCAGAAAAAAAAATTACGTGATATTTGCCGAGACCCCCCTCTCCCCCACGTGAGACTGGGTGAGATTCGGCTTGACTCCCTCCCCCCCCCCCCTAAAAGCCTCACGTAATTAATGGACGTCCCCTAAAGCAGGATGTCCATCGTGCACAGTATGGTTTGCGCCGAGAACATATACCACCGTTGTAGACCATTTTGCAATTATAAACGCTGTCCAGGAGGAGGTACGTCTACGAAGCTTCTGTGTGGAATATACTACTTTCAAACAATCTGTTTCAACGGGTTTGGGTGCATTAAAATTGTTATGCTTCAGAGTAAATTAAGGGTTTTGATATGAATTTAGAGCGTAATATTTCTGTATTAGTAACAATTCGTCATTTGAAAACAATATTGCGCACAAGTATGTCTACCCTAATTTCATTTTCTTATATGTTAAATGTTAAAGGCTTTAGGCTGATCCATACTGGATAGCATCTTGTTTGAACGTATAATAGACATAAAATAAAACTGAATCTTTATTCATTAGTGACTGCGTTACTTACGGAGAAGTAGATTATATATTGTAACGACTCCCGTACAATAGCGAATTTTTTGCGCGGAAAGATTCCGGGAAGACCAACCAACGCGATGTTTGTGCACATAATTGATTTAGACGGCTGGAGACAGACAGTCTTGGCGACATAAAGACCGGAAGTGCTACCGACAGCTCGCGGAGCAGTTCGTCAGTTGCAAAAGGAAAGTTGCCGACCGGAGTCGCCTAGTCGTCTGGGAACAATAACTGAATAAAGAAAGGCGGCGTTTTTGCAGACCTTTCAATAACGTTCAGCGAAGGTATATAAAATCGCTGAACGTGAGTTAAAAAACGTCATTGATTCAGTGTTGAAGTTATTCAGAGTGACTCTGGAGCCGGAGACAAGGAGATACTGTCGGGCCTAGATAGACTTGAATGAGCTCAGCGACAACTCAAGTCTGACCTTCCTGGTCGATGACGTGAACCCACGAATTTAACTTATATTGTAGCGTACTGGAAATATGGTCTTATTTTTTCCCGAGACCCCACAGGCGCTTGAAACACAGCTTCGTGTTTTTCCAGGAATGTGTTGTTCGGTTCCACCAGTTCGGAACACGTGGGGGGATTAAAAACAATTTTCCTCACAGATGCAGCCACTTAAGCTGTCATCTTAACGTTTCGGCAATGTAATAAAGTTCGGCGTCTAAGAATAGCTGTCAGCCGATAATCTGCCGGCCCCTCCACCACTTTTGAAAATCCAGACATTCGGGAGAGACGCTTGAGAACGCGGGCGGTGCGGATGTGTGTTTCGGCTCCGTACGTTGTGAATATGCAAGGGATTTTAATTGAATATGTTTCACTGTTTAAATGTTAATTTTTGTTGTTAATAAAGTGTTAAATTTTTTGTTTTAAAAGGTTGGCCTTCGTTTGTTAATTAGGACTCTGTCTTTCTTGGTATGGATCAATAGTTGTGAAATTTCTTCAAAATGCCTCAGAGAGAATAGCCTTAGCCACTTACAGTGACGCCACAATATATATATATATATATATATATATATATATATATTGTAAATAGCTTGTATTTAGTCGAGAAATGCAATTAAAGCATTAAATACAAAAAGGCTGACTGTCTTTTATTTAAAGTAAAGTCCCTACAATATCATGATATTTATCAACTAGGTTTGCATCTTTTAAATGAGCTGAATGACTTTTAGAAAATATAGCAGTTTTTTCAGCTCCAAGAGAATTTGTTTTGCCTATTACCACCTGAGCTAAGTAATATTTGATTAGAAAATGTCCATCTCCATTTCGTAAAAGCCTCGACGATATTATACTTCTAATTAAAGTAGCTCTAATTGTTGCCCCCACGATACCATAAGCATCCTCTATTGGGCGACACCCACGCCATTCGAGTCATCCCTTTTAATAGCCCTGTTTCATCAATTAACGGCCACAAAATCGCCTTCGCGGGGCTCATGATGATTCATACCTTCATACTGACCCAATAAATTATCTGCCGGAGTGCAGTTCGCATACGGATCTAAGCCTCGAGGAAAGCGGTCCCGGTTAATCTATGTTCACGAGCTGAAATCAACTCATTCGCATGGCTCAGGGAGTTAAACCCGCTAGATGTTTGCGGAATCTATCGAACTGGTATGCGGATCGGGCGAAAACAGTTCGTGATTTTTCGCGTAATGTGGCAGATGGGATTGATAGACAGCTGTGTATTTTATGTAACGAGGTATCGTCATCCCAGTTTGAATCTCCCTGTTTTGAAGTAAAAAGTTCATTATGCGGGAATTGATTTGTGTGGTAAAAAAAACGTAACTTCGTAGAAGAAAAAAGGTTCAAGAATTATATATATATAATAGCCCTTGTCTCTGTATAACACTTCCGGGCTGTACTCATCTTTCGATTGAAGCCCTCAGTAAACAAACAGCCGGTTAGGCTTAATTTCAATTTCAGATGTGGATCAGAAATTTTTCTTACCTAAAAACTAATATCTTCTCCATCAAATCCCGTTTGTTCAGCCTATTTTTCTATAAATCATTTAGAACTAAAATAAAAATTGGATGTCTTTAGCTTTATATTTAACAGTTTTTAAAAATCTGTTTACTTTTGCGATGAATTCTGAAAGTAAACAAACTTGCAAGTGAATGAATCAAGTAGCTCAAGTATTCATATCGCGTAGTGAGCTGTAAAAAACTGGATGGCAATCTACAACTCTTTTCTCATGAAAAACTAAATAAATAAAAAATAATGAAAGGGTTTGCTTTTACAAGGTGTGGATAAAATGCAATATTGTTAGATAATTCGGGATATTTTTTAACTTTCATATACTTTTTCCATTATGACGTCATTATTAGTATTATGACGTCAAAATGACGGGTTACCTTCTAGTCTTTATATTATTTATCAGATAATGCAGATAAATGTTTCTTATGAATTGATTCTACATCGAGTGAAAATAATGAAAACGATAAAAAAATGAAATCGATTGAAAATAAGTAAAGTAAAACCTCGTTTATCCTGACTAACTGGGACCATAGGCAATCCGGACAATCGAAAATCCGGATAATCCGGGTGTTGACGCCAATGGCTATGTTGGCAATCGCCAAACGCGCCCTTGGAAGAATACAAATATAGGTATCATAGTTTTTAATTATTATGTTGGCATCGTAAATTTAAAGATATTAGAATTTGTTTGAAATCGCTTGCTGCATCGAAAAAAGTTTGCTACGCTCGCACATCGTATGTACCCCAGTCAAAATAGACCCGATTTTGACGAATGGCTAAAATAAATATGAAAGTTTTTGAATTTGGTGGAGATGTTTGTTAAGGCATGCTAATGAACATACTAAAAGTCCCCACCGATCAGACTTGAGCTTTCGCCGCCATCTTGGAAAATGTGTACACTTTTTTGGTTTTTTTGGAAATATCATTAAAAATATTGATTTTATAAAAAATAATTAAATACAAAAATTAAAGAGCATTAAATTATGAACAAAAATCATTCATAACATTTTTTTATATGTCTAACAGGAACAAAGATAATTGACTTTGAAAAGAGCGCACTATCACACCTGGGACGCGCAAGCGCGGTTCCCCATCGCGGTGGGGGGAAATACCCGCGCATGTGCATACCATAATTAGCCAAATTAGTTTTACACTAAATGGGAAGGTTTTTGTATTTTTTCAAATAACTAGGGAAATATTAACTTTAAGTAAAAAAAGTTTATTTCAAAAATTAAAAAACATTAAATTATGTACAAAAACGATTTTATACATTTTTGTCGTAAACCTAACAGGAACGAAGATATTGACTATAAAATGCGCGTTGATAATGGGGTTAGCTTCTTCAAAAAACAATGCACAAAATACATATATTATATTTTTTTATAAGTCTAACACGAAGAAAGATAATTGACTTTGGAAAGAGGTCACTATCACGCCAGGGACGCGCATGCGTGGGTGCCCATCGCGATGGCTGGAAGACACATGCGTGTGCATACCGTAAGGTGCCAAATCGGTCTTACCCTAGTATTTTCCTAGCCAGTTAATAGTTAGTCACCGTTCCGTGTGCGTCTGTGAACAATGGCAGATACGGAACTATGTTTTTATATGTAAAAAATTAATGTCAAATGATGATTTTGTGAATGTAGGAGGAAAGGGGATCGACGCTTTAAAGAGAGCTAGTGTCCAAAGAAAAGACAATAAGAATGAACAGTTGGAACATTTAAAATCTGTTTCGGTTCATTCGTTGTGTCGGAGAAATTACACCAGACCAGGAAGTATAAAAGTTGATTTAAAAAGAAATGCAGAAATCGCGTCAACATCCGAAAGTGAAGAACGCGCGGTAAGTTTACGATCTTTTTTACCCAAGTTCGATTTTCGAACAAAATGTTTCTTTTGTACGGCAGTGATAGACGAAGAATTCAAAGCAAGACAAAAGAAAAAACCAACTGACAGGCGAAGAACTATATACGAAGTTAGGAGTCTAACAAAGTTTTTGAAAACAAAGTTCTTGAAGCTGCAGAGAATAGACATGACCAGTGGGGAGAGGAAGTTCAGTGTGGTATAATAAACGTTGCTGATTTAGTTGCAGCTGATGCCATTTATCACCAAGATTGCTTCATGACTTTTTTCTACACATTGCACCCAATCAGAAAGAGAGGGCGGCCTGAGTCGGATTACGTCTCAGCAGCTGCAGACGAAATATCCTTCTTACTTGATAATAATGACGACTGTCAATTCTCACCTACCCGAACTCAAATCTCAAATTACAGGGCTAGTTCCAGACGACATCACTTTGAGAAATAAGTTGAAACAAAAATACGGGGATGGCATTATTTTTGCTTCAAACTCCAAAAAAGTTACTGTCATATGTTTACGTAATACTGGAATGAAAGTCTTATCAGACTCTTGGTACGACAAAAGGATACGAAATGATCGTGAGGAGCGTCTACGAATAGTACAAACTGCTGCAGCCATCATAAAGATGATATACAGACACCAGTTTATGACACTCATTGCTATCCTCCAAGTTATAACCTTTTCAGAGATGTGAACAAGGGCATTCCAGAAAGCCTAAAATCTTTTTTGAAGCACTTGATTATTAAAAAAAAGACTGTTAAGGCGGAAAAAAGTCACTTCAATAGCTCACGTCATTATATCAGCTCTAAGGTCACGATCATTTATGTCTCCTCTGCTCAATGGTCTTGCTTTATTTTTGTACAAAAAGTTCTGTTCCAAGAATTTAATATCAATGCTCTCGAATTTGGGATTTTGTTCTTCTTACTATGAAGCCCAAACACTTGAGATGTCAGCCATAAATCATCCGCAACCCCAAATGCGCGAGAGATCATTCTGCCAATTCGTATTTGACAATGCAAATTTCAATGTGTCGACAATCGATGGCCTGAATACGTTTCATAGCCTGGGGGGCATTACTTGTTTTACTCCAGCGTCAGCAGTGGAACCCGGGACGAAGATAAAAAAAATTAACCGAACTTACATCCGCATCGACCGTAGGCAAAATGGGAATCATTCCTCTGGAAACGTTTGAAAATTTTCGAGGGTCTCGGTTAAAAACAATTACTATTGAAGATTTGAATGTCTTAAATCCTTTAGCGGAAGATTTACCACTGCGTAAGCCATCTGATATCTCCTGGATGTGTGCTAAGTGGTTAGGTCTTCAACAGATACCTGAATGGAAAGGATTTTTCCATTGTATAACCAGAAACCAGCCTTGTGAACAGACCAAAGTAATAACCCTTCCTTTTGTTAATTCACCACCAAGCAAGTATGACACCATTTTCACTGTGCTGAAATATGCTGCCCAGCAGTGTGTTAAAATGCACCAAAAGTCTTGCATACTCACGTTTGACCAACCACTGTATATTAAATCTCGAGAGATAGTCGCAGCAACATCCAATCCATTATTATCAAGTTGTATTGTGAGGCTTGGTGGATTCCATCTTTTAATGTCATTCTTAGGCTGCATTGGGTACATAATGGCTGGAAGTGGGTTAAAAGAAATACTCACTTTGATTTATGCACATACGTCAGTAGAAAAAATGTTGCCTGGCCATGCATACGCTAGGGCCGTCCGAGCTCATTTAATGACCCAAACAGCCTTAGCAAAAATAATTTTTGACAGCATGGATATATCGGATTTGGAATGTAAAAATCTCCGGGAGTTGTTTCGAGATTTTGCTACTGAACCTCCATCGCAAGAAACCTTAAACACACACAGTCAAATACGAGCCATCGAAATTAAAATGAGGAAGACCTTGGAGCACCTGAAAAAGAAAGACCCAACTGCCTGTGATAGTGAATACCCCCAAGTTTACTACATTCATGTATAAAATTAATAATGATTAATTATCTACATAGCCAAAAACATTAAAGTCTATTTTCTTGTGTTTAAAGAATGCCGAAATGTGGGAGAGGTTAGAAATTCAAAGAAGAGCGCCTGCAACGAGACTTTGAAGCTACCTCCATTATCAACTCGCATTTTATAGTCAATACCTTCGTTCCTGTTAGGTTTACGACAAAAATGTATAAAATCGTTTTTGTACATAATTTAATGTTTTTTAAATTTTTGAAATAAACTTTTTTTACGTAAAGTTAATATTTCCCTAGTTATTTGAAAAAATACAAAAAACCTTCCCATTTAGTGTAAAACTAATTTGGCTAATTATGGTTTTTCACATGCGCGGGTATTTCCCCCCACTGCGATGGGGAACCGCGCTTGCGCGTCCCAGGTGTGATAGTGCGCTCTTTTCAAAGTCAATTATCTTTGTTCCTGTTAGACATATAAAAAAATGTTATGAATGATTTTTGTTTATAATTTAATGCTCTTTAATTTTTGCATTTAATTATTTTTTATAAATCAATATTTTTAAAGTTATTTCCAAAAAACCAAAAAAGTGTACACATTTTCCAAGATGGCGGCGAAAGCTCAAGTCTGATCGGTGGGGACTTTTAGTATGTTCATTAGCATGCCTAAACAAACATCTCCACCAATTTTCAAAACTTTCATATTATTTTTAGCCATAAAACCTATTTTGACTGGACTAATGGTCGATGTTTCATGTATTGATTTTGTTCATACATTAGTATTGTAGATAATGCGTTTAAGTTAATAAAATTGTTATATTAATTGAATGTCGTATGGTCGACAATAGTTTCGATGTAATTTATTAGTTTACATTCCATTTTAATCAACGAATTTGGGACCAGTGCCACGTATGACATTTGACTCATACACCGGGAAATATTAGCCCAGTCAAAATAGGTTTTATGGCTAAAAATAATATGAAAGTTTTGAAAATTGGTGGAGATGTTTGTTTAGGCATGCTAATGAACATACTAAAACTCCCCACCGATCAGACTTGAGCTTTCGCCGCCATCTTGGAAAATGTGTACACTTTTTTGGTTTTTTGGCAATAACTTTAAAAATATCGATTTTATAAAAAATAATTACATACAAAAATTAAAAACCATTAAATTATGAACAAAAATCATTCATAACATTTTTTTATATGTCTAACAGGAACAAAGATAATTGACTTTGAAAAGAGCGCACTATCACACCTGAGACGCGCAAGCGCGGTTCCCCATCGCGGTGGGGGAATATACCCGCGCATGTGCATACCATAATTAGCCAAATTAGTTTTACACTAAATGGGAAGGTTTTTCTATTTTTTTCAAATAACTACGGAAATATTAACTTTACTTAAAAAAAGTTTATTTCAAAAATTAAAAAACATTAAATTATGTACAAAAACGATTTTATACATTTTTGTCGAAAACCTAACAGGAACGAAGATATTGACTATAAAATGCGCGTTGATAATGGAGGTCGCTTCAAAGTCTCGTTGCAGGCGCTCTTCTTTGAATTTCTAACCTCTCCCACATTTCGGCATTCTTTAAACACAAGAAAATAGACTTTAATGTTTTTTGGCTATGTAGATAATTAATCATTATTAATTTTATACATGAATGTAGTAAACTTGGGGTATTCACTATCAGATTTCCATTGCGAATAATTGTTCAAGCTTACCTACTTCAGGATTTACGTGCTTTTTTCGGTATAGGATTCTCCCGTTCGTCAGGCATGTATAGATCGTCTATGGATCCGCTAGCATCGGCCCATTCATCAACTTCTTTCATTCGATCGTCATCATCAACAGGGCTGATGCCATTCTGACATACCCCATTGCAATTATTGCAGGTCATTGTGCAGTTGATGCCTGCTTTCCGACATCCGCATCTTACTCCACAGTCAGTCTTACAGTTGCATGGTACACCATGTTTAAAACTGAATCGGGAGCTACTGCATCCATAGTTGCCATGGGCACAATAATTTTCTCTTGACGCTTCCAGCCCACAGGCAGTTGGGCCTTTCTTTTTCAGGTGCTCCAAAGTCTTCCTCATTTTAATTTCGATGGCTCGTATTTGAGTGTGTGCGTTTAAGGTTTCTTGCAATGGTGGTTCAGTAGCAAAATCTCGAAACAACTCACGGAGATTTTACATTCCAAATCCGATATGTCCATGCCATCAAAATTATTTTTGCTAAAGTTGTTTGGGTCAATAAATGAGCTCGGACGGCCCTAGCGTTTGCATGGCCAGGCAACATTTTTTCTACTGACGTAGGTGCATAAATCAAAGTATTTCTTTTAATCCACTTCCAGCCATTATATACCCAATGCAGCCTAAGAATGACATTAAAAGATGGAATCCACCAAGCCTCACAATACAACTTGATAATAATGGATTGGATGTTGCTGCGACTATCTCTCGAGCTTTAATATACAGTGGTTGGTCAAACGTGAGTATGCAAGACTTTTGGTGCATTTTAACACACTGCTGGGCAGCATATTTCAGCACAGTGAAAATGGTGTCATACTTGCTTGCTGGTGAATTAACAAAAGGAAGGGGTATTACTTTGGTCTTTTCACAAGGCTGGTTTCTGGTTATACAATGGAAAATCCTTTCCATTCAGGTATCTGTGGAAGACCTAACCACTTAGCACACATCCAGGAGATATCAGATGGCTTAGGCAGTGGTAAATCTTCCGCTAAAGGATTTAAGACATTCAAATCTTCGATAGTAAGAGTTTTTAACCCAGGCCCTCGAAAATTTTCAAACGTTTCCAGAGGAAAGATTCCCATTTTGCTTACGGTCGATGCGGATGTAATTTCGGTTAATTTTTTATCTTCGTCCCGGGTTCCACTGATTCTGGAGTAAAACAAGCAATGCCCCCCTTGCTATGAAACGTATTCAGGCCATCGACTGTCGACACATTGAAATCTGCATTATCAAATACGAATTGGCAGAATGATCCCTCATGCATTTGGGGTTGATGATGATTTATGGCTGACATCTAAAGTGTTTGGGCTTCATAGTAAGAAGAACAAAATCCCAAATTAGAGAGCATTGTTATTAAATTCTTGGAACAGAACTTTTCGTACAAAAATAAAGCAAGACCATTGAGCAGAGGAGACATAAATGATCGTGGCCTTAGCGCTGATATAATGACGTGAGCTATTGAAGTGACTTTTTCCGCCTTAGCAGTCTTTCTTTTTAATAATCAAGTGCTCCAAAAAAGATTTTAGGCTTTCTGGAATGCCCTTGTTCACATGTCTGAAAAAGTTATCATTTGGAGGGTAGCAATGAGTGTCATAAACTGGTGTTTGGATATCTTCTTTTATTATGGCTGCAGCAGTTTGTACTATTCGTAGACGCTCCTCACGATCATTTCGTATCCTTTTGTCGTACCAAGAGTCTGATAAGACTTTCATTCCAGTATTACGTAAACATATGGCAGTAACTTTTTTGGAGTTTGAAGCAAAAATAATGCCATCCCCGTATTTTTGTTTCAACTTATTTCTCAAAGTGATGTCGTCTGGAACTAGCCCTGTAATTTGAGGTTTGAGTTCGGGTAGTGAGAATTGACAGTCGTCATTATTATCAAGGAAGAAGGATATTTCGTCTACAGCTGCTGAGACGTAATCCGACTCAGGCCGCCCTCTCTTTCTGATTGGTGCAGTGTGTAGAAAAAAAAAGTCATGAAGAAATCTTGGTGATAATCGCATCAGCTGCAACTAAATCAGCAACGTTTATTATACGACACTGACTTCCTCTCCCCACTGGTCATGTCTATTCTCTGGTGCTTCAAGAACTTTGTTTTTCATTTCGAGACTCCTAACTTCGTATATAGTTCTTCGCCTGTCGTACAAAAGAAACATTTTGTTCGGAAATCGAACTGAGGTAAAAAATATCGTAAACTTACCGCGCGCTCTTCACTTTGGGATGTTGACTCGATTTATGCATTTCCTTTTAAATCAAATTTTATACTTCCTGGTCTGGTGTAATTTCTCCGACACAACGAATGAACCGAAACAGATTTTAAATGTTCCAACTGTTCATGCTTATTGTCTTTTCTTTGGACACTAGCTCTCTTAAAGCGTCGATCACCTTTTCTCCTGCATTCACGAAATCATCATTTGACATTAATTTTTTACATATAAAACATAGTTCCGTATCAGCCATTGTTCACAGACGCACACGGAACGGTGAATAACTATTAACTGGCTAGGAAAATACTAGGGTAAGACCGATTTGGCGCCTTACGGTATGCACATGCGCGTGTCTTCCAGCCATCGTGATGGGCACCCACGCATGCGCGTCCCTGGTGTTATAGTGCGCTCTTTCCAAATTATCTTTGTTCGTGTTAGACTTATAAAAAAATATATGTTTTTTGTAGAAGCTACCTCCATTATCAACGCGCATTTTATAGTCAATATCTTCGTTCCTGTTAGGTTTACAACAAAAATGTATAAAATCGTTTTTTGTACATAATTTAATGTTTTTAATTTTTGAAATAAACTTTTTTTACGTAAAGTTAATATTTCCGTAGTTATTTGAAAAAATAGAAAAAACCTTCCCATTTAGTGTAAAACTATTTTGGCTAATTATGGTATGCACATGCGCGGGTATATCCCCCCACCGCGATGGGGAACCGCCCTTGCGCGTCCCAGGTGTGATAGCGCGCTCTTTTAAAAGTCAATTATCTTTGTTCCTGTTAGACATATAAAAAAATGTTATGAATGATTTTTGTTCATAATTTAATGGTCTTTAATTTTTGTATTTAATTATTTTTTATAAAATCGATATTTTTAAAGTTATTGCCAAAAAACCAAAAAGTGTACACATTTTCCAAGATGGCGGCGAAAGCTCAAGTCTGATCGGTGGGGAGTTTTAGTATGTTCATTAGCATGCCTAAACAAACATCTCCACCAATTTTCAAAACTTTCATATTTTTTTAGCCATTCGTCAAAATCGGGTCTATTTTGACTGGGGTATATGGGTAGTAAGCAAAACAAAATTCTTAAATAAGTAGACTTACCGTTTATTACGATATAAAGCTATGTTTGTAACAAAATTACATAGCATTGTTTGCAAGACATTAAAAATATAAAAATAACGTTTCACATAATTTCTTAACAAAGAATCGGTAAGTCTAGTAAAGCTTCTTCAACTCAACAAAAAGCATTTTATTAGTAACTCTAGGATAGATGGCCATAGAGGAGAGATGACCAATCTAAATATTTCCAAAACTGGATCAGAAATGGCAGGTTAAACTTTTTTCGTAGGAAGTGCTCAACGAGTTCATTCATTGCGAGGTACAGCTGTGTTTTTCTTTTATAAAAAGAAAGTGAAATTTTAATGTTTATTTAATTTAGTGGTTGAATATTTTGTTGAGTTAGGCATCTGAATGTTTTGCAATACGTACGTTACATTTTTATTTAGTTTGCGCACTTTTAAGGCACATATGTTATCCAATCTTTGATTATAAGCCTAAAACAAAGCCGTTCGATGGCGGAGTGACGCTTTAAATTGGGTGGCCATCTGTCCTTCAATTTCAGGATAGATGGCCACATAAAATCGAAGAGAGATGACCCCCTTTATCCAATATTTAAAAATTATACGGAGTGAGGATTTTAACTAAATATAATTATATTTAAAATAATTATATAACTTTTTCGTTTATAATTATATTATATGCACCATTTCCTAATATAACCATGGCAAAAACAGTCATAAAACATACCAAACAGGTAGCTATGCTTTTCTGGAGGTGCCCGTATATAATATTTTAACTTAAAATAAAAGTTTTAGACAATTATTCAGAGAAGGTTACTGGTTCCAAAACACTCTGGCACCTACCACATATGTCCGCTCCCGTGAGCTGTTTACAGTGTATATCGGTCAATACAGGAGGCTTGTTATTTAATACAATCCAGTTTATTGATGAAACCTGTTCATAATGACTGGTATATAATAAAAACATTGAAAACTAGCAATATTGCAATAGCAACTACTATTGCGCTCAATTAAAAACAAAAATAAATAATATGCTCCTGATACTACTAACACAATAAAAATAATATTATGACTCGTCCCGCTTAATTAGAAGAACAGGAGTTATGTGAGACGATCTTGGTGGACAGCTTAATCAGAACTTAGTTGGAGCATGGTGAGGCCCACGCTGGAACTCGAAAACACTCTTCAGTTGCGGAAGTTGAAGCATCTGGTGCTACGGCAAATGACGATAACTACCGAAAATATTCGGTATCCTGAGCACATGACGAGTTCGACGGGAACACTAGGTTGAGAGCGTGCAACCAGTCGGATCACTGGTTGTGTCGAGTCGAGAGAAGTCCGATTTCGGTGCTTCAGCTTATATGCTGCTCCGGGGAAAGCTCGCACATGCGCAGGCGATCACGCTAGGAATTTGCATAGAAATCTACATAACAATTCCCTCTTCTTCGCGTGACCACCATACTTTGACATCACCAGAAAATATTGACAAACGTCGGAAACTTCATCCCAGAAAGAGAATAACTTGATACATAAGCTTAAAACCAGTAAAAAGCCTAAAACAAACGCGAGAAAGAAACAAAACACGACACTTCCAGTAGCGAAGAAGATGAATACATTTGAAATTATCAGATTCTACAGATTCCGAGGGAATAGAATTGATGAGGATCACTGTGTTGGTTGAGGAGAAGAATACAATACCATAACCATAAACGATGATTGTATCAGGACACTCTCAACTCTCTTCTGAAAAACAATCCCGCCAGAACTCGACGTCTCAGTTAGAGAGTAGTAGGTGGAGAGACAGAGGACTTGCGCCATCCTTGTGTTATAATTTTAATCCTTAAAAATGTATTCTTTAACTTCTGTAAATAGTTTTGTTCAATGTTTTGTTTTCAAGTAAAGTGTTTGTGTGCCAGTAAAGTGTGTTTGTATGCAGAGATGAAACCAGAATTGGCACACACACACTTTACTTCAAGCAAAACATTGAACAAAACTATTTACAGAAGTTAAAGAATACATTTTTAAGGATTAAACATTATAGCGCGAGGATGGCGCAAGTACTCTGTCTCTCCCACTACTACTCTCTAACCCAGACGCCGAGTTTTGGCGGGGTTTTGTTGTGAGACAAGTTGAGTTGAGAGTATCCTGCTCCATGACTGGATAAAATGTATAAGGTGCCTGAAGTGGTTCCATGAAACGTGTAAAAACTATCAAGACCTTTGCCAAAAATGTGTGTAAAATTTTACGAAAAGTGAAGGGTTGAAATTATACTTCAAATGTTGTTTATTCGAATTTTATTCACTCATTTTCCGTGATATAATTGCATCTTTACAAATTGCTATAAGTTTTTCATGATTAAATATATGAAATGTGTTATTTTTTGCAATTTTAACTTCACTTTTTCTTTATTGTATTGGATGGCCATCTCTCCTAGGCTTGAAGGAGAGATGGCCATCTGCCATTTTAATTTCAAACTATGTTTCCCCCTTTTTGTTCTCAATGTTTAATTATTTTTTGCCCAAAATATGATGAGTGTATGTATAAGAATTTTAAATATCCATAAATATCCTTGTGTTTGCATTCTAAGAATTTTTATTTCAATCTTTAAAAACTATGGCCATCTATCCTAGAGTTACCCTACCATAATTCATTGTACAATCTATGCAGGAGCTGTACATTCAATCAAACTAAAAGCGAATATTTGGCGTACTTATATAAGAATACACATATAAAGAATTCTGATTCAGTACTTAATACAAACAATGAGTTATATTTACGAAAAAGATCCAACCCATAAAACACTTGATTTAAAGATATAGCCAATGACATAGATATTAGAGATATTAATAAAGTAAAACATATGTATATTCAAATTTTCTAATATTTATAAAATTTTTTAGTAATCTATTTTTTAATATTTAGTAAATAAAAATAAGATATCACTTTGTTCATTTCAATCTAAATTGTTTTATTAAATTAATAAATTTTGCCACAAAATAAATTACATTTTACAAAGCAATAGAATTTATTGACAAATTTAGGGTGTACCTCAAAGTGGTAAGGCTTCTTGTGTGCCGATCAACCAATATTTGTATTGATATGCGAGTGGAAGCATAAATATTAGCTTTATTTATGCTGATATATTGACGATATAGTAATACTTAATAAAATCCACTTAAAAATAGATCTAGTCTTTGATCCTAAATCATTATAACTTCTTCTTAGCATTAATAATGATCTTGAAGAAATTTTCTTGGACCTAAATAAGAGGTATTCATCATGAACAAAGTTTGTTATTGATTTATATCCTAAAAGGTCTGATTATTTGAAATTTCTGAGTTTCAAGACCGTGTTATCATAAACCTAAACGCTAATCAACACATGTGAATAAATAGAGTATACTCGGATGGTCATGATAAGAAATACATTGGAAGTTTCAAAGCAGTGATCAAGGAAAATAACTCTTCTGAGAGTTTTATCTACAACATAATCGCAATTTTGGAACTGCACACTAATATTACTCTCATTATAATAAAATTTTAATTAATTATTGCATCACACATAACTATAAATGCTATGAGTAACTTTTAATATAAGGCTCAATAGATAACATAATAACTAATTAAAAACTTTTGATAAGTGAAAATATTATAACTTTAATAATAATAAAGTGATATTTAAGCTAGTCATTATTTACAGTAAATTAAATTCAACGGAATAATACTAAACTATAAAATATAATAGTAAAAAATTAAAACCATATTGTTAATTTCCTTATTGATATATATTGTAATAAACTTAAAATAATATTTTCCAAATTTTTTTAACTGTTTAATTTACATATGACTTGGTATTTTAGTAGCAAAAAACTAATTTTAGAACGCTGTTTGTCTAAGCTATGTTGATGTTGCATTTGCAGTATACACCGTGTTTCATCCCTTTCGCTTAATTTCTTAACTGTGACCTCACCTATTGTTCCGAGTTATTGGGTGGAAAAACACAAGCATGCAAGTACCCTGGGGATATTCCGCAATTTTCTACTTTCGTGGAAAGCATGCTTTTTCTAATTACACCGAACGTTAAGGCTTGATTGTAATGACGTTTACTGATCTTTGTTTATGGAGAACCCTGCAGATTGCTGAAAATAGGGGAATAACATTTAATGAAATTAATGATACAATTATAGGGTGTAAAAAGAAGTCAGAAGTTTAGATCATTAGATCGATTTAGATCGTTAGAAAACATCGAGGTTTGCTTCTTTGATCAAATTAGGCAGTTATATTTAAGTGTAAATAGTATTCAGTATAACATACAAGACAATTCATTTTCCTAATAATAAGAAATAATAGATTGCTAATTGCATGTAAACTATATCCAGAAAAAATATGTTGTTGTTGTTGTTGGCCAACGTGAGGAGCACTTTTCAATGAAGAAGACAGACGAACTTTAATAGCAAGAATCATTGGTTGGTAACAACTGGGGTACCGTATAGTATAAGTGAACCCCCCCCCCCCCTGGTGCCTTCTCCATTAAGACCGAGCACACATCAGGGGCGACATCTGGGGGGATCACACTTTCTCCCACCCTCTTTGACCTCATAGAAGAACTTTTCGGTCTACATATTTAATGTGCTTGCATCCTGCTAGATACGAGGTATTGAATGGTGCCCGTTGGTATTTGAAACGAGCAGTCCCCGTCCCGGTCCAAACGCGCTACCATTAGGCTACCTCGGGCCTATACTCATAAAAAAATATCAGATACTACACTTTTATAATAATAAGAAATAATATTTTATATATTTTCTTGTAAATTATATCCGGAAAAGTATATGATGCTACATTTTTCTACTAATAATAAATTATACATGGCATATTTGCGTGTAAATTATATTCAGTAAACAATTTACTACATTTTCTAGTAATAAGAAATAATATATTGAATAATTGCGTGTAAATTATTTTCAGAAAAAATTTACAACATTTTTCTACCAATGAGAAATAATATATTGGATATTTGCGTTCCAATTATATTCAGAAAACAATTTACTACATGTTTCTAGTAATAAGAAATAATATATATCATATTTGCGTGTAAATTATATTCAGAAAACAATTTACTACATTTTTCTACAATAAGAAATAATATATTGAATATTTATGTGAAAACAATTTACTACATTCTTCTAGTAATGAGAAATAATATGTTGAATATTTGCGTGTAAATTGTATTCAGAAAATAATTTACTACAATTTTGTACTAATAAGAAATAATGTATTGAATGGTTGCGTGCAAATTATATTCAGAAAACAATTTACTACATTTTTCTAGTAATAAGAAATAATATATATCATATTTGGGTGTAAATTATATTCAGAAAACAATTTACTACATTTCCTGGTAATAAGAAATAATATTTGGATATTTGCGTGCAAATTACTATGAAAACAATTTACTACATATTTCTAGTTCTAAGAAATAATAATATATTGCATATTTGTGTGTGAATTATATTACAGAAAAAAAATGTACTACATTTTTTTAATAATAAGAAATAATATATGTGCGTTAACAAACAAGTTCGCATCTCTTTGTTCAAACAAACATCTTGAACGAAGTCAAACATCTCTTCGTTCAAACAATTATTAAACATTATGTTTAATAATTAATACATAACGAGTTGTCATGAAGAATCCTAAGATACTAGCCTCCGGCAATATTTTGCAATTATCTTTTCTAGCATATGCGGTACCACGGATAGAAGTCGTCGAATACCTGTATTTCAATTTCTTGGTCTCTCCTCGCTCCAAAAGTGATAATTGTTTCCCTCCGATGTCATAACAATGATTCCGTGCTATTAAAGTCGTCTGCCCTTAGGCCTTGTCCCCGAGATTAACAGCTGACAATTGTCTTAATTGCGTTTGCAGAGAGGGGTGATTCGATTTCGCCGACACTGGGTTTATGGACGATCCTACGGAACAATTATCCATTATACGGACCAAATAAACGATCTGCGCGCATCTAAGACCCTAGAAAGGCAGTTTACACGTTCTCGGTTAATTTGAGTTCATGCGCCGACGCAGAGATTTCAGAGGCGTATAATCGAGCATCTGTTATGGTACACAAACAGTGAAACGCATACTTATGTCTGAAATTTCACGGTGAACATTTTTGAAAACACCCACAAGTGAGAGAAATTATAATTTAATAAAATTGGTGGTTCGTAAATTTATTATAAATAAAAATTATATAATATGTACAGGTATAACCCCGTATAACACGGCACTTCTATAGCACGGATTCACTCTACCACGGTTCGAGAATTGAGAACACCTCCGTATAACACGGCACTTCTATAGCACGGTTTCACTCTAACACGGTTCGAGAATTGGGAACACCTCCGTATAACACGGCACTTCTACAGCACGGTTTCACTCTAACACGATTCGAGAATTGGGAACACCTCCGTATAACACGGCATTTCTATAGCACGGCTTCACTCTAACACGGTTCGAGAATTGGGAACACCTCCGTATAACACGGCACTTCTATAGCACGGTTTCACTCTAACACTGTTCGAGAACTGGGAACACCTCCGTGTAACACGTCACTTCTATGGCACGGTTTCACTCTAACACGGTTCGAGAATTGGGAACATCCCCGTATAACACGGTGCTTTTATAGCACGGATTTATTCTAACACGGTTCGAGAATTGGGTAAAACCCTCGTAAAACATGAAATGTAATAAAAGCTATTGAAAGCGAACTTTATCGAATTTGAAATCAGGGAAATCTCCGTGCAACACCTCAAGAAACGTGATAAACTTTTAAGTGCGAAATCTACCTCATTTGACATTTTTCGTTCCGGAGCGTACGTACTATCAAATCTTGCTACATGGTTTTCGTAAATTATTAATACTTACGTACACTTTAAGACTTTAATTGTGTCTATTTTTTGGCTACGTAGATTAAAAATATTTCAGGTAAGTAGTGCTCGAGTAAGTAGTAAGTTAAAAAATTTACTCTACAAAGCATAAAGAAAGGCTTAGCCGAACAGTTAGAGTCACATTTCTTAAATGAAGATCCTTCAAATGGAAGGAGCACAAAGTTTAAAAGAGAACTTCACAAGTGCTTAGTACCATACAAGGAAATTTATAAAGATCTTTTGACTAAAATCAAGCAATCTAAAATAACAGATTTTTTGCAAAAGGTAGAGCATGGATCTGAAGATAATGCAGAAAATGCTCAGAGGATAAGGATATCTTGCGAAAAAGAAAACGCCCTCGGTTAATGGTGCTTAGTGATGACGAAGCAAACATTGATTAATTCATATTAATACGTGTTACTTCTTAAGAAAATTTTAATAAAGATATTTATTTTAATTATGAAAATATAATAGCATTTTTTTTTAAATTTTGGAACCTAACCCCCATTTTCGTACTAGTTCTATGTTTCGTATAACATGGCAATTTTTGGAACACAACTCCCGTGTTATACGGTGGTTACCTGTATATAATTATTATGATTATTATTAAATAATTTATAATTATTTAACGAGATTATTTTGGGGATAAAAAATGTTAGTAGGGTCCTCTTAAAGTAAATATTAAGTTAATATCAAACATGTGTTTCCAAGCATCCATCGCAGGTCGCACATTAATAAAACAAAACTATTCTTAGCAAACTTAAAAAGATTGATGATCCCTGCCATAGAGGATAAACAACAACATAGCATCTAGAACATTAGAGTGGAGGAACTGAAGAGGCCTCAAATGTAGTTGATATATTTTCAACCCTGATCTGAATTTTAAAAAATGTTGACCTGAGAAATGATGTAGACCAATGGTTCTCAAACTTTAATTGGCCTGGTCCCAATTTCAAGAGTGATAATTATTCGCGGCCCACTCGCTGTCTCGATGATCGATACCCTCTCAATGAACATTGTACCCAACTATCTCAACCCGAAGTCCGTGCGTGGGCGCCAAGTCCCCTTGCTATTTCTTAGAACACTAGACGCATGCGTCATGAAGAAAATAATATGGAGGGTGGGGGGGGGGGGAGATTTTGCAGTGGTGAAAGTTCGTTGGCCCCGCGAGAGGGGACGCTTGGGATACAAGCGACATTTTAGTGCTGTTTTCTGTTCTTGTAGATAGTTAAATGTGTGTATGCATTCTGTGCCTTAAATAAAGGAATAAACGCTACCTGGTGTCTTTCCTAATGTGAAAGTTTTGGATTATTGGCCACGTTACGGTACAACATGCAAAGGACTTTCATTGCTTGAATATTTGTTTCCCAGAGCCACCTAAAAATCATCTCCCGACCCATCAGTTGGTAGAGACCAACACTTTTGGAACCTCTGATCTAAGCCATGTCTGTTATAGATCGAGCAGTGATCTAGCGGATGTCATCTTTCCAGTGACCTAGCATGGGTAATGAACCCCTTGGGGTCTGCGATTAGGGCCAATTATGACTACCATGCAAGATTAATAAATTAAATTTTAGATTTATAAATTAAATTCTAAAATTAATCTTTAAAAATTCACCAAAAATCACAAAGAGGTAAAGATTCAAAAAAGATTTCATTTTAAAGGGATTTTTATGATCTTTCTCCTGATATAAATTTTGTAACCCTCAAATTATTATATTAAATGCAAACTCTAAAGAATATTAAAACACAGCTTAAAAATTTAATTTTAAAAATCTAAGAAGAATTTTCAAAAATCTTTCTTAGTGCACCCCTACACTATAAGAAGAATCGCCATGCAAAATTTCAGCCCTTTAGGTCCAGCGGTTTTGTCTGTGCGCTGTCTGTCAGTCAGCCAGTCACGGAACTTTTATATATATAGATTTGAATAGTTTAAAATTTAATGTCTTTTCAACACATTTTATGGTTTCATAAGTATTACATTTGCGTGTCTATAATTTAATCGTTCGTTTACATGAAAAAAATATTGCAGTATATTTATTTGGAGTCTGATATTCGTCTCCAATATTTCACTAACAGTAGTAGATTCGTTCACTGACAGCATTATGGTCCGTCCTATTTATGCACTTATTATTGAGTTTTGATATCGGGGAACTTAAAACTTTCCTTTAACTCTTTCCTCTTGCATTTTACTCTTCCGTAGTCTTGATTTATATAAAAAATTTTTGAATATCTTCCGAAAGTCGACTAAGGAATTATCGATGGCCATATCTCTCGTCACATAATGTTACAAACAATTTGTTTACATTTAGCTTTCATGAATATTGACTTTTAGGAAGAGAAGAAACAACAGAGGAACATTTTACAGCTAAGTATTTGCTGTAAGTCAATTTCCCTCTTCAGGGTGAAAAAAAATCCATTTAAATGGAAATAGGTGTAAAATATGTTGTATTTGATGTACAGGGTGGTCATAAAAAACTTTGCCGATTTATGGACCTCTGGCGGCCGTTCCGTCACCCGATCGAGATGAGATTTCAGATATAGTTATTCAGAGGTATGAGTTCGGGATTCTGTGAACGGCAACGAATTGACGCTCACGGTTACGGTTATACCCACACAACACACCGATCTCTATTAGACGTCTATAATACCTCACCTCATAAAAACGCGTACCTCTATAAGACGTCGAAAAATATCTACATCACGTGGAATGGAGCTCTATAGGAGCTCCGAGGTGTGCTCTCTTTGAGATCCATAAGACGTCTACGATATCTAAGCGGCGCTCTATAGGACGTCTATAAGAGCGAAAATTTCGATGTGGAGGGTACGCGATTTAGATATTTTGGACCTCTAAAGGACGTACTATTCCCCTCCAAAATATTGTATTTTGGATCTTAATTTCTTAATAATAAATTAAGCTTAATTTATTTCGAACAATTTGCATTCTAATAGGAAATTTTTATGCAAAAATAATTGCTACAGAGATTCTAAAACTAAAAGTAAATTTATGGAAGTATAACAAAAGAGTATAAAAATAATAGTTGTAAATGTATTATTATTATTAAGTAATAATAATTAATAAGTAATAATACATTAAGCTTAATTTATTTTGAACAATTTGCATTCTAATAGGACATTCTTATGCAAAAATAATTGCTACAGAGGTTCTAAAACTAAAAGCAAATTTATGGAAGTAGAGTATAAAAATAATAGTGTGTCTATTATTGTTGATACTCTTTATTATACTTCCATAAATTTACTTTTAGTTTTAGAATCTCTGTAGCAATTATTTTTGCATAAGAATGTCCTATTAGAATGCAAATTGTTTAAAATAAATTAAGCTTAATGTATTATTACTTATTATTATTACTTAATAAATAATAATACATTTACAACTATTATTTTTATACACTTTTGTTATACTTCCATAAATTTACTTTTAGTTTTAGAATCTCTGTAGCAATTATTTTTGCATGAAAATGTCCTATTAGAATGCAAATTGTTCGAAATATATTAAGCTCAATTCATTTTTCTAAATTTATTAAGAAATTTAGGTCCAAAATACAATGTAAATATTAATATTTACCACTACTTTTGATGTTATTACGATGCAATTGTCATACATTATAACTGCCAAAAATAGTGATATATATTACTTAAATAATAACAGTATAACTAATGTTTAATGTAAAAATATTTAAAAATAATTATAATATTAAATATTATAATAAAACTAATATTTTACATTAAAACTTGGTATTAATGCATTCTGAAATTTAAGAAAAAAGAAAATTAACCACAATGCTAATTTTTCAATTGAAAAACTAAACTATTATAAGTGCATATATAATTTTTTTAATGCAATTTTTCTAATTAATAAATATACATTTCACAATTAAAACATAAATTGAACACTGAATTACCTTTTAAATTTGCTTGAAAACAAGTTTCTTCCTTTTTAATAGCTATTGTGATTAAGACTTATTTATTCGTCATAGGTTTTTGACAGTTTAAACCAGTTTTTGATGCTTGTAATGTCAAAACCCAATCCTGCAACAGTATACTGGTTGAATATATAGATATCTCATATCTCTTTCTTTTTTCAGCCATCATTACTTATAAAAGTAACTTAGTAGGATCTCATATCTCTTTCTTTTTTCAGCCATCATTACTTATAAAAGTAACTTAGTAGGACATAATAAATTAAGTTTCAAAAAGTATATCTATGAAAATCATAATTTATTTTTATAAAAACTTTTCTGCTTCAGTTGGATTTTCATTAAAAATATCTTCTTCAATAATTAATCCAGAATTGTTTGTGTTCACATTCTTTAACATAAATATATTTTTAATGCTGCAACAAAGAGAGAAAGAAAAAATGTTTTAATAAAAGGCTTTATTGAATACAAAATCATAAAATTTCCCCAACACAATTTTCTTTTTGTTTTGAACTCCTAGCATTTGCATGCCTTAACCAGTCTTTGACGACGGTTTCAATTTTTGAGTCAGTCACCTGCTTTGTACAATGGATTTCTCCTAGCTGCACCTAGAAGTACAATAAATAAATTTTTAATTCGTTAGAAAATATTACTAGGTTTACCTTAATATCATTCACATTTTGTGAGATGGGTTTTAACTTAATGCATACTCGTAATATGCACACATTTAATATAACTAAAATATTACATACACACACACACACACACACACATATATATATATAATATTAATCTAAAAATGAAACAATTTTAGGTATAATAAATATAGCAAACTCAAAGGATGAAAACGATTTAAATTCTAAATAGACATATTAATGAAATAATAAAGAAAAAATTTGAATAATTGCTTACTAAATATAAGATGAGAAATTTTAAGTTGCAGAAAGCTTTTTCTTTTGTGCCACTAGTCAGAGTAATATGCCACTAGTCTGAGTATTACTTCATACTAAAAAAAAATAATTTAAACTTAGAATATAAATATGAATTCATAAAACATACACAATATATTTACTAGAATATATTTCATAACATTCAAAATCTTGACTATTAAAATGAACAATTGATGTTAATTCTATACCATAAACTTTTCTATGAACTCGAATGGGAAAATATTGCTGAGCTACAATTTCACTGTTATTTCAGTAAATTTCTCTTCAGGCAATCTTTTAATTTTGTGAGTGTATATTCCATATTAAGTCTGCTCTAAAATATTTATCTTACTAAAGAGTAATAATAAATTATATACTATCCAACAGTTCTTTGGTGTCATTATTGTGTAGCTCCTGCTCAAGGAGCTACACAATATAGTACAGTTAATATAGTAGTACAGTTATTACAGTTATTATAGTAGTACAGTTATTATAGTTTTCCTGTGGTTCAACAGTTACTGTTGGGAAAAAATGCAACATAGAACGACATTTCACAACAGTTCATAAAAATATGATACTGAATATCCTCCTAACAGCAATTTAAGAAAATGGAAATTGAAAGAAATGAAAACCGCATTAATTGCCCAACAATCTTTGTTTACCAGGCCCGTGAATAAATCAAAGCTGCTACTATTGCATCGTTTAAGATTGAACATATACTTGCAATGCACAAAAAACCTTTAATGGATGGTAACATAATTAAAGAATTAATGCTTGCTGCATCAGAGATATTATTTCAAGAATTTAGAAATAAGAATGAAATTATGTTAGCTATCCAGGAAGTTCAATTATCAGAAATTCAGTAACTCGTAGAATAGAAGAAATATCTGTGAATATCAGAGAACAATTAAAAGAGGATTTACAAAATGTGTTTTTCTAAGTTTACAGTGTGATGAATCAACAGATATCTGTAATGTAGCACAAATAAATATTTTTATAAGGATGGTTTTCAAAGATTGCTCAGCAAAGGAAGATATACCGTCAGTTTTGCCATTAAAAGGGAATACACGTGGGTATGATATATACCAAGCTATTAAAAATCATATTACAAAAATATTCTTCCGCTTCATTAATACTTTAATGTTACATTGTGAAATAAGGTGGCTTAGTAACGGAAAAGTCTTGGAACAATTTTTAGAGCTTCTTCCAGAGATAAAACAGTTTGTAGAGTCTAAATCAAAGCAAACAAATCATGAATAATGCATTAATATAATTGAAAATATAATGATAATAAGTAAACTAAAATATAAATTATACAACAAGGACCTGCCACTAACAACACAATATATTTACTAGAATATATTTTGTACCATTCAAACACTTGTGTATTAAAATGAACAATTAATGTTACTCTATACCATAAAATTTTTCTATGAACTCTAATAGGAGGAAAATATTACTGATATACAATTTCACTGATCAAATACTCTATTTCTCAATTCAAATACTCTATTTACTAGCTGTGGTAAAGATTTATCAGCTTTTCTTAACAATTTCTTAATTTAACATATTTTGTTATATAGTGTTTCGGGTATGGTAAATAAGAGGAATTTATATTTTGAGAAAACTGCAAAAATAACTTTTACCTTACTTTTTTTGCATTATAAACAACAAATTGTGCATTAAAATGCTCCCGTTTTGTAAAATTCCCCTTCTTTACTTTCCAAAGCAGTAATTTTTTGTCTTTCTAGCTGCTCTCAGGAATTTCCTGCGTGTCTTTGATTTCATTTGACTCTGAAGTATTGAGTTATGAATTCTAAGACTATCCAAAATTTTATAGGTTTTCAAATTATATTATTTATGCTATTCTTTCGGGTTATTCGTGCTTGAAGCACAGTGAAAAAGTGCAGCTATGACATTTTGTTGCATTCCAAAGCTTTGTAAGCTGTTTTAGTCAGTGTATGTAAATTCAACGTTGAACATAATTTATATGCTACAGCAAAACCTTTACCAATCTGGTGCATGCCATACACTAGTCTGGTATTTATTTCAGAATTTACTTTTTTTTTTTTTTGAAGATGCCAAACCTTTATGGAAGTCTCAGTTTTTACACTGAATATAAAAATGTGAGCACAGCCTATATCTTGATTCCTCACATAATGTTTGTTTATCTGCAAAACAGCTTGGACAGCAGAGTTATATTTAAAAGAATTCCATTATCCAAAATTCTAAAACCACTCATTGAACCACAGTTTTCATTTGTTGATATAGAACTAGCCGTCTGTAGCTTTGAAAAACTGGCAGAAAAACTTTGGTAATCACCAACATATGCAGAATTATGCATTTCACTTTCAACAGGACTATTATTTATTTGTAAATTTATTACCATAAAACTTACGTTTGCGTTTTCTAGAAGTACTTTTTGGCATTTTCGTTGAAAAAAAACTAAAAATATCGAGAAAAAATAAATGGATTTAGTGACTTTTAAATGATTATCAAAGGGCAAACTCGTACGTAAACAATGATTTGGAATGCACAGTTTAATGCCAATTTCTAAAACAAAAATCCGTAAATAACGTTGGCAGATGTAATTCGTAATATTATTAAGATGCTTAAAAAACTATTTTTGTGTTTTTATGTGCGTATATAATCAGTTTTCCTAACAAAATCATGAAAAACAGCAATGTAAACAAACATTTTTGCTTACTTCTGGTTTGCAGAAACGTACTTTCAGTTGTAAAATTTCACAGCCAAGCAATATTAAAATACCTAAAACTTGGGTTCTAGACAAGCTAGAAACAATATTCAAACAGATTTTGAAAGTAAAAGATCATTCATAAAATAGCAAAAATAAAAAATCAATATTTTGACAGAAATTGACGTTTCAAAGGTGTCATTATACCTTAAGCATAAATTATTTAAGAATTAACACTTACCTTAAAACAAATAAAGGAAGTCGATATAAACTTGTTGAGCAAGGATATCCGCAATATTCCGATGTGATTATAGATCCAAATGAAGCATTCAGGTGCACTCAGTAACAAAGAACACAGCAGCGGTGTAGTTTGTTCATCATGGCGCTTTGTGACGGTGCTGGTCTAAAAGAGCTCCATAAGATGTCTATATCAGTATCTTTTATAGACGTCGACCATAGAGACTTCATCTATTAGAGATCGAAACTTAGATGACTTATAGATGTATATAATACGTCTTAGATCTCTAATAGACGTCGAAGTGAAGTACGACTATTAGACATCTATTTTTTCATCTTATAGAGCTCTATATTACGTCCTGGATGTCATGGATGAATTTCGAGCTCTAATAGATGACCATTAGCTCTGTGTGGTTGTGTGGGTAGGTACAGAAAATCGAAATTTTCGAATGACAACGCCCACTTTTTCTCGTCGCAAAATGCTAAGCTCATGCGAGAACCCTAAATAGAATTAGAACGGTACGTGTATCATGAAAAAACGGACGTGTTAAGCACGTACAAAAAACAACTCTGCGAACGACCTACAAAATCACGATATTGCACGGAGGAAATTTGCACATGACAGAGGCAAGATACCAATCACTGATGACAACACAGATCGGACAAAAGGAAACTTTTATTTGGATTACACATTTTCCAGATGGGTGCTATAATCGTGTTTGTGCTGGCCGTTCGCAGAGCTGTTTTTTGTGCGTGCTTAATGTGTCCGTTTTTTGCCGTATACGTACTTTTCCAACGCTCTTTAGGGTTTTCACATTCGCTAAGTATTTTGCGACAGGAAAAATTGGGCGTTGTCATTCGAAAAATTGGAGTTTCTATACTTATAACCGTAACAGTGAGCGCCACTTTGTTGCCGTTCACATAATTTCGAGCTCATACCTCTGAATAACCACATCTGAAATCTCATCTCGATCGGTTGAACGGATCAGCCGCGAGAGGTCCATATAACGGCAAAGTTTTTTTATGACCACCCTGTATTAGAAAGAAAGTTCTACTGCAGGTTTATAAAAAAATGCTTAGGTTTAGTGTTTAGAGACTAATGTCCAAAAATGTTAGGTAAATTTTTTTATCAGTTTATCTTTTGCTAAATATTTAAGCTGCATGAACTATTTGAGGGAATCTTCGAAGCCGGGCCAAATTAGAACTGCAGCTGCACCATAAAAGTGGCTGCAAGCGTTTACCCACGACTCCGAGAACGAACAAATAAAGCATAAAAAAGATGTTAATGATCGTAAATTGGTCGGAAAGGGTGACAAATGACCTGGGTGACTTCTGGCGACACCTCTGTACTTTGCACTTGAGCGAGCTCACGAATAGCGCACACTCGGGTGAAGCGAGTGCATCCCTTACACAGTATCACGTGTCATAATTCAGGCATCAGCGACATTTAATTACGAGTGGGAGCGAAAACTAATCAGTGCTTTTGTTCTCTTTTAGATGAGGAAAATTTCGTTGATGTAGCCTTTTAAGAACTTAAGAGGCGCTATGACGGGCGCGAAAGCATTCCAGTGCATGTGTGATGTGCTGGTTTTTACGTGAAATGCTTTAATGATAATTTATTTTCCCTTGGAGATAGAGTAAAACGTGTTACAGTAAATATTGTATGGGTAATATGTGGTTTATCTTTTGCAGTTTATCTTTTGCAGAAAATTGTAGAAAACTTTTAAGAAATTTGAAAATTGTAGATAAACTTTTAAAAAATCTGAAAATTGTAGAAAACTTTTAAGAAATTTGATTTTGTTCCGCCTTTTCAATCTGTGAAACTAAAGATTCCGATTATGTCTTTAGCGTTAACATAGTTTTTAACAATGATATAATCCATAAAAAAAATTCGATGCTATATTTTTTGGCGCCGCTTAAGAACTTAAGAGGCGCCATGACGGGTGCGAAAGCATTCCAGTGCATTTGTGATGTGCTGGTTTTTACGTGAAATGCTTTAATGATAATTTATTTTCCCTTGGAGATAGAGTAAAACGTGTTACAGTAAATATTGTATGGGTAATATGTGGTTTATCTTTTGCAGTTTATCTTTTGCAGAAAATTGTAGAAAACTTTTAAGAAATTTGAAAATTGTAGAAAAACTTTTAAAAAATCTGAAAATTGTAGAAAACTTTTAAGAAATTTGATTTAAGTTACATAATCAAGGAAATGAGTCTCTAGATAACCTCAGATATTTCAAATTTTTACGTTTCACTTATCGTCAGATGGCCTGCAGGCATACATTGTTGCAACATACATAATCCAAGCGTTCTATTCAGTTGATTCTGAATTCAGTGTTTATCGATCTCATTCTGACATGTGTATCGTCTTGAAGACGCAATCAATTTTCCATATTTCCTTTGAATCAGTTTCATTGTACCACAAGAGAAAAATACTCTTTTCATTCTGCCAATATTGTGGTATAAGGCAGATCACGCAGTACATGGGCGTAGCGTGCTTCTACTTTTTTGGGGGGGGACACGAATCGAATTCAGTCAGGGCCCTCCTCAGAGCACTGACTACCGGACGGTCCTTCAAATATGAAATATTAGAATTTTTTGAAATTGAATAACAATAGAATTGATGTTTGAGCAGTATTCAAAAGCTATACAACGAGAAAAATATATATAATATAAATAAAAGGAGAAAAAAAGATAGCATCGAATTTTTTATGGATTATATCCTTGCTAAAAACTATGTTAAGCCTAAAGACATAATCGGAATCTTTAGTTTCACAGTTTGAAAAGGCGGAACAAAATCAAATTTCTTAAAAGTTCTCTACAATTTTCTGATTTTAACTGAACTTCTATTAACATTTTAATTTCTTTCAAGTTATGTTGGGGGGGGGCACGTCCCCCCCCCCGTCGCTACGCCTATGAGGTAGAAAGTCACCTCTCAACTTGTGAGGAAACGCATGTCAAAACGTTTGTTGTTAAACGTATAGCTATCTAAGGGCCTGTTCACATAGGAGTCCGTTAGCGGAAGCTTTAAAGTATTGAAATATATTTCACCAATGACAAACCTCCGAACGATTAGCGACGAAATTTTTAACGCCTATGATTGGTTTATTTCCGTCTCGGCGCCATCTTTCCTTTTACACTTCCGCTACCGGACTCCTATGTGAACAGGCCCTTACTCATATAGATAATCATACGAGAGCTCAACGTGGGAAATGCATGGCATCCGCTTTCTGCCCTTCATTTCTCACGTGATTGCGTTGGTGACGTTGCATGAAACCACCTTATATCCTTCCAATGACATAGGTCTGTTTTACGAAATTTTTTTTATTATTGAGAGTTCAGAAAGAGAATTCCCTATCTCTCATGAACACTTTGGGTCCTCATTGGGGTGTAGGAGAGGTACTAAGATAAGCTTATCGTCAAGTATTCATCTTATCTTAGAAACTAACTTCACTTAAAAACTCAATTTCAACAGTTTGTTAGGCTCCACAGAGTGGTTCAAACGTGGCATGTTGATGTAATGGTAAATAATTCCTATCCAATAAGCTAGAGTAATGGAATTTAAATTACCATGTTTAATTAACTCGCTTTCTTGTTTGTGTGTGTGTTTGTCCAGTACAAATCTTGCAATCGATTTCTAACTAACTTCCCGACTAGCTAGACATTTGAAACTTTTAGAATAGCTCAGAACACGATGACAATGCATTCTTTTAATACTTTTAGCCCTCTTTAAGCACTATTGAATTCATTTTCAGTTAATTTTGTTTAGTAGACTGGTGCAGCCATCTATCGAACGGGACGGAAATGAAAAGTTAAACGCAAGTTAACTTCCAATTAACTTCATTTTCAAGTTGATGGGATAATTCATCAAAAACATTTAAAAAAGTATTTGTTAATACATAGAAATGTCAAGTTTATATGAGTCAACAGAAAATTTAAAAGCATGGTATATAAAAAAGTTCTTTTTATCTTGTAATTATTTTATAGCCAAGTGGATGTTTTTAAGATGAATGTATGTTGTGAGAAAGTGACGTCTAGTGGTCGTCATGGACATTATTTTCGTTCTATGGCGGGCTATTTTTTAAAATTCTATTTCAACATCTAATCTAATGATCTATATTCTACAATACAGTTTATGAGAAGCCTTAGCAAAATCAGGTTTAAGAATTTTCTGCTGAAATTCAACAAACGTGACGTATTATTTATGTCAGTTTCATATACCGATAAGAAATATTTCGCGAGTTATTAAAAGTTTATCACTATTCGTATTCAAAACAATAAAATCTTTCAATTTTTACTGAATTATGATTGGTTTATCACCATAATGTTTTTTAAAATATGAATGGTTTGAAATAATGAAAAGTTTGTCATCATTATAACAAAATAGGAATGGTTTTATCACCCTTCATATGAAAGATGATGATGTGAATAGATATATGTAGGATTTATCACCATTAATTTATCACAATAAAATTACGCATAGTAAAAATTGACAAATATGAAAGATTTATTATCATTATTATGAGGAGTGATTTATCGACATTCAAATTTAAAATAGTAAAATTACACAGAATATAATTATTTCATGTCTATGATTATGTTGTAAATGTACATGTCGAAAATATACCAGAGGTCTAATCAAAACCGGATTTCTAAGACATGCAGCTAAAAGAAAATAAACATACTCTACTATTCCTGTAAATTTCTTACGTAGCCAAAAATTCAAATTAATTTATCAACATTGAAATATAAAATAATAAAATTGTCATATAATTATCATATATGAATGATTTATCCCCAATCATGCTTCATACAAGTTCGTGGTATTGTTTTTCTCTCTATGGGTATGAAGCACAATATTTTGTACCCGTCATAAATCCATAAGAAGCATTAAGAAAAACACGATGTTAAAGATCACGAACTGATCTTATTATTATAGATGACTCTGTGTCCTGATAAATATAATTATGAAATATGAATGATTTATCATGATTCTAACCTAGGGGGAACAATATTGCGATATTGTCTTTATCTGTATGGCTATGATACACAATCTGATGTGCATGCCATAAATTCATGAGAAGCCTTATCAAAAGACATATTGCTGAAGCCCACTAACATATTGCATGATACGATAATGCTAAAACTAAAGCAATCGGGAACTAGAAAGTTCTGACTGAGTAACGTAATTCTAGAAATTTTATGCACGTTATTTTTCTTTGAATATTATATTCTACGTTCCCAGGCGTTGCCCAGGTAGATATTTAGATATAAAATTTTTCATGCATTCCATCAAAAAAATACTGGACTACATTCCCCGCTCTTCATGTTCATCTGGCCAGACAGAATGGACTTAGCGGGTTTCTACTGAAATGATATACAAACAATAAGAAAGAATGAAACTTTGAGCCTGCGGACCTTCGTCTGATTATACGTCTGACAGAGTTGCGTACGTTTGGATTGAATAAGTTTACTGTTTAATTATATTTGTTAGATACTGTTTAATTAGATTTAATTAGATTTATCGTTAACCTCTGTTTAATTAGAAATAAGTTTTATAATTAACATTTGCCTTTATTATTAATTTTTCCCTTAAAAACGCATTTTTTTCCTCATCATCCAAGAGACGCACTTTTTTCCACATCACCCAAGTGGTAAAGTGCAGGATGCGTTATCCCCTTTATTTAATTAAAGTAAGGAGGGATTCCGCATGAAGCCTATTTTCCTTACTTTGGTGATTCGGTTTTTTACTGTCGACAGGCCAAAAACCATATAAAAAGCAAATTGTAAATCGGTTTTTAATTTTCCCTAGGCCAAAAACCATAGGAGTGTGTATACAAACCTATGGTTTATATACACACCTATGGTTTATATGGGAGTGTGTATACAAACCTTTGGCGGCAGGGCCAAATGTTATTGTACCCCTCTTCTCCCCTGCCCAACGGAATTTGACCGATAACACAGCGCACAGGTTTTAGCGTGCAGAAATAGTCTTCTTGGTGAATAAAGTGTTGTGGTGAAGGGGCTGTATCCACATTTAAGTGGTACACGCACCTCTTAGTGGTACAAAAAGCATTAAAAAATTAATTTAAAAAAACTAATTCAGACCCAAATTTCGTTTTTGCTGCGTTAACTTTCTCGGGTCCTAAACCTTAACTGTGCCGAATTTGGTCCCGGTGGGTGAAACAGTCTAGGATTCTACAGCGGACAAATAAACAAATAGACGAGCTCTTTTATATATATATATATATATATATATATATATACAGTTGGCTCTCTGTTTAATGACGCTCTACATAACGACGATCTCTATTTAAAGACGATATTTCCCAGTCCCGGCCCCTCCGACGTAAAACATTTCTATTTATAGACAACGTTGTTTCCGTTTAACGACGAATTTTTTTTACATGAGAAACTTTTCTTCAACACTTTATCTGCAGGAGGGGAATCTTCTGAGGGGAAAAACAAATTTCGTTTCAATAACAGACCCGGAATTTCCTTGATGTTTGCAATGTTGCAATCATAGACTTGTTGCAGTGTGAAAAACGGAGGGGAGAGGAATTACTGTTTTTCGGAAGATCGAATATTCTTTCATGGAGCTCTTAGTGCGGGAACTGAATCACTCTATTGTCCCTACTATCTGTTGTCATTTGACTTTTCTAACTGTCCAATAGCAGCCCTCTCTCACTCCTTCCAGGAAGCAGGTGTTCATGTTTAGAGAATTCATGGTTGTGTGTAGGAGGTCATTCCAGTACGAATACGAGGTGATGAGAAAATGACATCGAAGTGAAAGCATCTTACGCTTTCCGAAAGGGTAAAAATGTGAAAATTATTGAAGAATGGGAATGAAGTGTTGGAATAACAAAAGTCCAATTCACAAGACAATTTCAGCTATCCGAATCTACTCTCAAAGGCATTTTAGCAAGCAAAGAGAAAAATCTTGAAGTAGCAATTAAATTTGGTTTGGGATTCAAATCCAAACGGTAGAAAATTCAATGTGGCCGATCAGAAGAGTTTGATAAGGCAGTCCTACAATGGTAACATGAAGCAACAGCATCCAACATTCCAATTTCTGGAGTGATATTTAAAGAAAATGCTGTTGTTCTGGCAGAAAAGTTTGGAATCCAAAATTTTCAGCCTTCCGCTGGTTGGCTAGCAAAGTTCAAAGACAGATATGAGATTACATTCGAACAGACGAAGAAGGGGAAGTTGAAGACTCGGAAAACGAGACACTGCCACCGTCTTACACAGATGCTCTAGCATCTATTACAACTTATTAGGCTATTAAAATTTCTGCTCTAGATGTTCTCCGACGCTATATTACATCGAATATTCGAATATGGAAGATGACACATTTAACAATTTAGAAAATCTGGAAAAGAGAATAACAAAACAAGGCGAAAAATGACGCAGTCAACACTTTTTGACTTTTTAAAAACCTAATTTACTGTATTGTTTGTACTGCTTTTTCAATGTAATTTAAAATAATTTTTTGTGAATAAAATAATAATGATAATAAAAATAACATTTTTAAACACTCCAATACATTAAGAAATATCGACAGTTCTAAGCCTGTAAAGTGTGAAGGGAAATGTTATTTTTTCACAAATTCTGTTTAAGAGCGATCTCTATTTAAGGACGATTTTTCACGGTCCCTTGAAAATCGTTAACCAGAGAGTCAACTGTATATATAATATATATATATATATATATATATATATATATATATATATATATATATATATATATATATATATATATATATATATATATATGACAGGCATCGTGTTTTGCTCCTGTGTAAATTCGATTTGATGCAGTCAGTACGTATATTAAAATAAATGGGCGAGTGGCGAGGTCATTAAGGAAGTAATCTTGACAGTTCAATTATGTTTTGACATATATATATATATATATATATATAATGTGTTTGCGTGTGTGTGTATACGTCTTTATACAGATTATACAGATGTTTATTTCAGTATAAAGATTTTTCGGCAGTAAATATTCGCCAATTTACAGGACGTATTCTTCCTCTTCTTGCGGGTGACTCCGTATATTGATTAATGATATCTACTGCTTTGTCAACTATTTATCAACGTTCATAGTTATCTGGAAGCTTACAGCTTCGGAACCCTAGCGCGGTTTCGATTTCCTGAACGAGCATTGCAATGGTTGTTTACGTTTTGAAATTCTTCTTACTCAGAGCAGGATAAAGGATGAGCCCGTGCTCTCTCTCTCTCTACTTTTTTTTTCATTACCAAAAGGCATTCGCCAAGAACAATGATGGAGGTTTTCTCCGATAGCAACTTTTCTCCGGG